>CANXYC011375838.1:0-17901 GCA_948193065.1 Aleurites moluccanus
CCTGATACAAAATACTCTCCACTGAGATATACTCATCCAAAAATTCTGAAATTTTACAGACATAATCTCAACACACACAGAAACATATTTCATGTTTACAACTTCAACAAATTCTGCCTCAGTCATTCCCAGAAATTACAAACACATTCTGCATCCCTGCAGGAATTCTCATCCGGACCAGCCTTGCTCAAATAGACACAACTTATCACATACTCAGAATCTTATCAAACCATTTTACAAAATTATAGCTAAAACATAAATTAACAACTTTCATATTTTACACTTTATCCAAATATGTCTTTAAGAGTAAGTAATGGCCAACACTGAATTCTGCTGCAGTTCAAACAAAGTTTCTGAAATTTTCAAACTTCTCATTAAAATTTTAAAATTCACCAAACAAAATAAAATTGATAATTACACTTCAAAATGGCAGATATTACAGTTATTTTGTTGTTTATCCAAACTTTTACCTATGATATGATGTATATTAGATTCACCGAGAATTTTTATACTCATTCTTTAGTTATTTAATATTTTTCAGGTCAGGAGTAGAAGACGGATTTCATAATTTCTTTCCTTTTGTAGAATCCTGCAATGTAATTTGATAGTGTAAATATTATAATTATGTCTTTTGTATTATACTTTTGTAGCTCCATGGATATGTATATATGGATGTAGATAGATTGTATATATATATGTATAATATTATATGGAGATTAAATATAATTATGGCATGTGTGGTTAAAAATTACATGATTACAAATTGCAGAATGACATAATACAAAATAGTATTATATTAATTAGGTAATAATAAAATGGTATTTGAATATGTAATTGGGTTTTACAGGTATCGGTCACCTCTAGCAGTTCCTGCATCTTAGGACCATCATGTTCCAATTTTGGGACGTGACAGAGGTGGTATCAGAGTATAGGTTTATATGAATAGTATATAGATACAGTGTTAATAGATTATAAGTAAACCATGGAGCTTAGGAATTTTTATTTTGTCTTTTACAGTATTCATCATATTTTCTATAGTGATCAAGATGTCAGAGAGACAATGAAAACTTACTATAGAGCCAGCACATGATAACAGAGAGATTAGCAGAGAGGCAGAGGTGGCCTCTAATGAGTCATTAGTCAAGGAGGAGACAGAGGAACCTCCTCGTTCTCAACAAAGGACAGAGGACACCAAAGTTGGTGATGATCCCTGGAGAATGGAAATTATGCAGGGGATGTTAGAGTGACATAAGGAAATACAGGAATTGAGGCTGGAAAGACAGACTATGCCGCCACCAGTACAACCAATAGTGCCACCCCCTGTGGCACCAACTGTTCTGTCAGCTACACCTGTTCCAGCTCCAGTACCATTAGTATTTGTTCCTGGAAAGCTTATTGTCTAGGAGGGCCTTTAGATTATAGATGAAGGCGGCGCCAGTATGTTTAATTTTTTGAAACTAAATTTACCTGAGTTTAAAGGTGACAAAGGAGAAGAGCCCATAGATTTCTTAAAGCAGATTAAGAAGGTGGTGATGAGATTACCTTGTTCTGATACTAGAGCTGTTGAGTTGGTTGGGTTGTTGCTGAAAGGGAAGGCATGGTCCTGGTTTGCCAGACACATGGAACCTTGGCTATACAGTGATCATCCTCCTACCTGGGCTCAGTTTTGACAAGCCCTGCTGGATGAATTTCTTACAAAAGGAGTGAAAACCAAACACATTATACAATTTGAGCAGCTAGAGCAGGGTAACAGGAGTGTGGAGGAATATGCAGATGAATTTATTCAGTTGATTAGATATGCCACCAGTATAGCACCTACAGAGGTTGATCTTATCAGTAGGTTCAGAAGGGGATTGCATTATTTATTAAATAATGCTCTGTTATCTACAGAATTTACTTCCCTAACAACAATTGTTGATAAAGCTAATCAGATGGAAGAGAAGTATAAGTCAGAGAGGGCAAAGAGGGAATAGAAAAGAAAAGGGGGATCCAGTGTTCAGAGCAGAAGAGGAGAGGAAAGTTCTCAGCAAAAGCAGACAGGGACAAGATCCAGAATGAAGTACAGACCCCAGTCTAGTAGTCAGAGGAGGAGGAGGAGGAGGAGTAGAGGTCCTCCAACACAGTCAACTTCTGGTTATTCATAGGATTCATCTAGACCTGAGACACAGATTACAGAATACAAAATGAAAGAATACAAAATAGTATTATATTAATTGGGTAATAATAAGATGGTATTTGAATATGTAATTGTGTTTTATGGGTGTCAGTCGCCTTTGGCAGTTCCTGCATCCTAGGACCGTCATGTTCCAATTTTGGGACGTGACAAATAAAATCAGTCCAAAAGTCCAATTATTGTCCAATTTTAATTACCAAGTTGAATTATTAGTCAAATTAATTTACAAGTGATAGCCTTCTACTCCTCCTACTTAAAGAGAGTTAGAGAAATCGATTCAAAATCAAAAAAAGATGAACTGCTTATGTTAAACAAAATTGAATAAGGAGAGAGAAGAGAGATTCAACTAAGTAAAACTCAACCTAGTTGTTTTGGTGTGATTTTCAGAGCATATGAGAGCTTGTATTTATAGAAAAAAAGGTTGAGGGTCAGGCTGGATGAAAATCAATGTGAGAATCAGAGAAAATCACTAGAGCCTCTTGGCGGCACCGCCAAGCCTAGCTTGCTAGAGGCGCCGCCAGTGGCATTGGTGGCTACCGCTAAAGGCCTCTTGGCGGTGCCACCAAAGACCTTTGGCCTTCCCACTAACAGGCCACATGGCGCTTCCAGCTTCTTTTGGTCCAATTTATCTTATCCAAAGGCGGTTTGACCTCCGATTAACTCCAATAAGTCTGGCATGGTCCAATTTATCTATATTAGAGATTATTTTGACCTCCAATCGATCGCTAATTAGTTTGGCATGGTTCGAGTATGCTTGGGGTGCAAAAACACGTGTTCACAGCTGCCCCCTATCGCTTTTACCCAAGTCTGAAGGGTAAAAGTGATGGTAGTGAACCAGGTGAATTTATGTCTGCTTGAAATGAGATAGATGTGTTTCGATTGCATTTTGCAGTATCTATTGATGTTTTTGTCTATTTTGACAACTTTGAGCATTTTTTTATTTTTTCAGTATTTTTTTGTCTCTGATATTTTTTGAACTATAGAAGTATCTTTTATCTGATTTGGGCAAAATTATAGCTCTAAAAATAGAGAAAAATCATACAGTTCTGATGGAGGTGATGACACTACATTTTGAGTTGAAACGGATCTGATATCGCAATTTCGGGCTTTTCTGGGATGCGAAGGGACATGATGCTCATTTTAAATATTCCAAAAAGGTCTATAAATAGGGGGTGCCCCTTTCCATTCTCTTCATCTTTACTCATTTTCTTCAAATCACTTCTCTCTCTAAATATTATCTCTCTAGAATTTTCTCTCAAGTCTTAGTATAGAACCCGAAGCTAAGTCTATTCCCGAAGCTATGAGGCCCCGCAAGAGAATAAAAATCCTAAGAACCATTTACAAGACCTGAGGAACACATCTCCAGGGATAATAGGATTGAGGTATTTTTTCTTCTTTTGTTCTTTTTCTTTTAGGCACTCTATTTTTTTATTCTATTTCATTGTCATTTTCTGCTTTTAGCATATGAGAGGTAGATCGAACCTCACCTATGTAGCTAAGAACTTGGGTTCTGGAGCGTTAAAAGATTCCTTGAACCAACAGAGTTTGCATCATTCCTGAGGCTCACACCCCCTGTTGAGAGAAGGTGGGATACTATAACACATTCCACTTTCCTTGTGGCAAGTTGACTGTAACTCTCATGGATTTGTACATACTGACTGGGTTATGATTCGGTTCTCGCGCACTTGAGATATGCCCTGACTAGCAATTTTCCTTTTCTTACAAGGAGATGGTGAGATTATTAGGACAAGATCCTTCTCATGTCCGGAGTACAGTTACATACACCTGGCTGCAGGCATGCATAAAAGATATAGAGCCTTTTGTTGGAGATTTTCAAGCAGCCGAACCCGTTGCTCGCCTTATGATATTAACATTAGCGGGTTACACCTTTGCTCACACTCGTTGAGATACAGTTGATCTAAATATTCTTCCTAGTTTGATGAACTGCTTGAGACATATGACTAGGCTAGAGCTATTTTGAGCATTATATATCAAGAGATGACTAACTTGTCCCTAAGAGCGGTTACTTCTTTTTGAGGGACATTCTTTATTTGGGAGGTGCATTTCTGTTATGCACCTATTTTTAGATTTTTGTTTGTTATGGTTGTCTGCTTGTCTGCCACTTTTCAGCTCTAGGCTTATAAGTATTTTCCCACATTTGCCCTTATGTTGAATGCTCCCAAGCTTGATGCATTCCCTGTTGGTATTAGATGGAACAGGGAATATAGGATGGGGTGACTGAGGTGCGACTTTTGCACTATCATAGCATTCTTTGGTAGCCTTGATCTTTCTCAGTAATTACTGCTTCTTTTTTCTTCATTTTTTTCAATTATGACTTGAAATATTGACTATGACTTGCTTGTGCAAAGGCGAATGACCCCTTTTGCAACCAGAATAGAGTTGATGCCAGCTATGCTACATAATTGCTTTGTTATTTCATTTTCCCGGTTGCTACTTTGCTCTCCATACTATAGATTATATTATCTGGGGAGAAATTTAGGATTCAAACATTAGGGGAGTGGGCCACCCCTAAACATCTTCTGGTTGACATGATAGGGCTCTGATATCTATGTTATAGATGATTCCTTTATCGATTCCCCTATAGTTATGTTCCTCCATCATGAGATTCCTTACCCAGAGTTTGGCCATAACCGCCTAATAGCCATTTTGGAAATTTGTGCTGCCTTTCTGCACTTTTAGCTGGACCTTATACTTTTAGAGCTCAACCTGACATGCCTCCAGCCAGAGACTAGAGATCCAAGCTCGAGCATGAGACATAATGGCAAGGTTGCCTTCAACCCATTATTAGAAATTTTTGAAGACATCCCTTACATCAGAGGTGATGGTTAGATGAGGATCTACCATATTTTGGATGCGGTTCACCCTTTTGCCCCAGATTTTCTAGAAAACATTGTGGTATGTGTTTTCTTCCTACCTTCGGAAATGATCCTTTGGTAATTTTTATTGCTCATATTGTTCATATTATTATGCATATTCTAGATGGCTATACTCGACAGACTTATCGGATGGGGCACCGGATGGAGATGGCTATCACCTCCTTATTGACTCAGCTGGAGATTGACAAACGAGCTCATTAGTAAGAGGATCATCATTGCCAAAGGAGGAGAAATTGAGATTATGTTGCTGCTTTTTCTGCTTTCTGCTTTTGCTTTTGTTTATGCTTCTTTTTAGACTTAATATGTACAAAATGTTATGTCTTTATGCTTTATGAATGTTGGATGTATACATGTTATGATGATTATGCACCCCCTTATCTGAATGGATGTTTATGCAATCGATGCTTTTATGTTATCATGCAAAATTTATGTAACTTTAATACAAGATCATGCTTAAAATTTATACGATACATGTCCTAAAATACCCCAAGAATTTCATTCTGAAGCTTCCTAGCTTAAAAATTGAAAAATCAGAGTTGCATCAATAAAAAAAAGGATTGCCACCAAGGTGAAGAGGTGTTACCGCTAAGAAGGAGGAGTGTTGCTGCCAAGGTGTTTTGGAGTAGCTGGTGGTAGCGCTAGCTAGGCAAATGGCTGCCACCACTAAGCTTTGGCAGTACCGCCAGGCAAAGGTGACAATGCCACTAGCATCTTAGTCCGATTTTTTGATTTTGGTTCAATTTTTGTCTATTTAAAGCCCCATTTTCTTATGCAAAAGTCATTCTACACTGCTCTTTTTTCTTTTTCAGTAATTTTCTTGCACTTTTTCTCTACTTTTTAGAGTCAATATTTTTTCTATGGAGCCTTACTTCAGCCATTACATGTTCCTATGGACCAATAACCTGGACAAAGTTGACAAGATTAACTTAGGTTGGTATGGAATTATCTTTATTTTGACCTTGAGAGGAGTAAAAGTGGATTGGAATTTTATAAATGCTTTTCTGAACTTCTGGGATCCAGTTGACCATATATTTCATTTTAGAGCTAACATGGAGGAGATGTGCCCTACTTTCAAGGAGTTTAGTGCTATTTTGGATAATAATCTGATGTTATTTTAGCTGTTCCAGAGATCAGGATTGGACATTTTCTTCCTTTTATAAGGCTTATGGGTTTAGGTCATGATTTGGCTAGTTCTATGGTTCAGGATGATTAAGTTAACCTCACTTCAGTGATAGAGGAGTTCCAGGGCATTGAGGATCCTTATAGGCAGAAGTTCAGGATGCTAGCTCTGATCTTCTGCCTAACAGTTGGATGTTTATTTTCCAATTCACCTGGCTGGGAGGAATATATAAATAATAGAGTTGGTTACTCAGATGGAGTAGGGTTGTTCCATTGTTAGTCTGCTTCTGGCTGAAACCCTTCTTAGCTTAGATGCTAATTACAGAGTGGCTTGGTCAGTGAACCCAATCATCCTTCAGGTATAAAACTTCTTCTTTTCTTAGATCTTTTATGCTCAGATTCCTTTCTTGATTTCTAAATTTTTTTTTTCTTTAAAATAGTTTAGGTTTGGCTAAAGGATCATCTTTAGGTAGTTGGTCCCCCCAGATAGGCTATCTTATTCTGCTACTAGGTATCGTATGCACAGGACCTTAATACACTTTAATTCTCAGAGGGAGTGGACTTCTTGGTTGTTGGAGCTGGATTTGAAGAATCTCTTATGGCATTGCCTATGGTATGGGATCAAATCCTTTATCATGATCAGTGACCACATTTTATCAGGGTACAAGGATTCTGAGAAAGATGTGTCAGTCCCAGGGTATTCCACCATATTGGGTTATTTTTCCTACATCTCTTATCACTAGTACTATTGCCTAGGCTATAATGAATGGCTAGAGGAGGTCTATGCTCTTTGTTAGACCTGTTGGCGTATCAAATAAGTTGGGTGGATATGATGTATGGTTTATCACTTCTGTTTGGCCTAATGAGAAGATAAGAATTAGGCGAGTTACCTAAATAAAAGAGTTAGAGGCAGGGATGGAGATAGACGACTCACATATACCTATGGAGACATCAGCTGGTGGAGTGACAGAAGCGACAAAGATGGATCTATCTGATGAGAGGGATTCTGATAAACTGGCTAGAGATTCTAAGAAGGCAACTGCTGATAGAGACTCTGAGAGAGCAGTTGGAAATGGAGGTTCTGGGATACAAACTAATGGCAAGGATTCTGAGGACGAGGATTCTAATGATGATAGGGATATTCACCCTAGGAGGACGAAGACTCGCAGTTAGAATTTTATTTTTTAGCTTTTGTCCACCTAGGATTAGTTTAGGACTTTTATTTTGACTTAGATGTTTTTGACATTTGTTTGAACTCGAGTTTTTTATGATTTGAATAAAACGAGACAGGAGCTTGCTTTTGATATTGACCATGATGAATGAGATAGGATTTATAATTTATGCCTTTTGAATTCCTATCAGATTAAAGATAACTAAAATGATACATTTTTCTTTTTCTTCTTTTCCTCTCTTTTTTATTTTTATTCACTTTTTCTTTCTTTTTATTGCTCTAATTTTTGCCCAAGCCTCCTTTTCAGGTTTTCAACTCACGGAGCTACTCTAATTTTTTCCTAAGCCGCCTTATTCAAGGTTTCAACTTAGCAAGCAAGAGTCAATTAATCTTGGCATAAAAAATGATGATTTTATTATGATTTGGACCGTACCCAAAATGGGCTACCTACTTATCTCCATAACATTTTTTCATAATTAATTTTTTTCTTTGGGAGAATCAGGTCCTCGTAGTTCTATTTACAAAACTCACTAACATTATATAAAATATCTCTTTAATTGATCCAGATTACATGTGTTTGAAAATTTATTCCCATCTATATCCAAGTGTATGGCTCCTCCACCAGATATAATCTTCTTAAGCCCATATAGGTCAACCCAGTTGGGTCTAAACTTCCATCTTGGATCATGAACCGGAGCTTTCATTTCTTTCAAGACCAAGTTTCCTTCCTCTAATCCTCTGTGAATCACTCGTTTGTTGAAATTTCTATCCATCCTTTATTGATAGCCCTGAATCTAATACAAGGCATCCATTCTCTTATTGTATATGGTGTTCACCTGATCATGATACCCTTTGATCCATTTTGCTTCATCCAGCTAGCTTTCTGGCATAATAGATTTGCATTTCAATTGAAAGGACTGCTTCCATGCCAAAAACTAAAGAATAGGGGGTTGCCTTAGTTAGGGTACAAATGGAAGTCTGATATCCCACAATAGATATAGAAAATGCTCATGCCAATTCCTATGACTGGTAATCATTTTCTATAAGATAGTCTTGAGAGTCTTGTTTTTTGTTTCACTAGTATCGTTTTCTGCAAGATAGTCTTGAGAGTCTTATTTATTGTTTCAATTGCCCCATTTATTTATGGATGGTAAGGTGAAGACCTATGAAGCTGAATCTTCTCCCTTTTAAATATACTAACTATTTCTTTTTGGAAATGCGAGCTATTATCTGTTATAATCTCAAAGGTAACCCATATCGACATATTATATTCGTCTGAATAAAATGCACCACCCTTTAGCATTCAACACCTGATAGAATGCTGCTTCCATCCACTTTGTGAAGTAGTTAATGGCCACCAAGATATATTAATGCCATTTGAGGATTTTGGACTAATGCGACCAATGACATCTATACCCTAAGTTGCAAGTAGCCCTTGGCTGTAGAAGAATAAGGGGTCTCTTCTATAACTTGGCAAAAATCTGACACTTATGTCATCTTTACATATATTTAACACAATCCTCATTTATTGTTAGCCAAAAGCAGCCCAGATTCATGATCTTCCTAGCTAGAGCAAAACCATTCATATATGGCACTTGTTCTCCACCATGAACCCATTCCATTATTTGTTGAGCTTCTTCTTTTGTTACACATTTGAGGTGAACACTATTCCATGCCCTTTTGTATATGACATCACCATTTGGGATGAAGTTGCTAGCTAACTACCTTATTATCCTGCACTTTGACTTGATGCCCCCTTCTGGATACTAATCATTTTTTATGAAATTGAATATATCCCACCAAGGTTTACCATCGGCTAACTGAATCTGCATACAAGTAGTATCATACTCTAGCTATCATCATACTTCAATGACCATTGGTCGGACTATCTCTATACACATCATAGCTATTATGGAAGCCAAAGTTGTTAAGGCATCAGCGAACTGATTCTTAGCTCGAGGTAAATAATGAAAAGATAATTCATGAAAGTTTTTGACGAGATCATTTACTCATTGAAAGTATGGCATCAAACTTTCTTCTCTAATCTTTCATTTACCAAAAGCTTGGGAGACAATCATGTTGGAGTCCCCATATACTTTCAAATAATCGATCCTCATATTGACCGCATATTCTAAACTTCATATGCATGCCTTATATTTAGCTTTATTATTGGATACTTCAAAAGAAAGTTTAACAGCCATGGGCAAATGATCACTATATGGTGTAACCAAAACTACACTAGCTCCAAAATCCTTGCTATTAAATATATTTTCCACACTTATGGTTCTATTTTCATGATATCTTCATCTGGAATTCAGGTCCAAAAGAATCATTAATCTGCATAGGAGCTGCAGCTAACTGGTCAGCTATGATCTTCCCTTGATTGCCTTTCTCGGGACATACTTCATATCAAATGCCGGGAGAACTGCCAACCATCATGACATTTTGCTGTCAAGAACCAGCCTTTCCATAATGAATTTCAAGGTGCTTTTGTCAGCGATAATATGTATGGTATATGAACCCAAATAATGTTATAATTTACAGCATACCAAAACTAGGGCTAGGCACAACTTTTCAATCTGGTTGTATTTCAGGTCATATACAAGCATGCACTTACTAAAGTAGTAAATGGCATTTTCTTTATGGGAATCAACTGCATTCTAAGTGAGCATTGCACCTATAGCTTCTTGAGTTACAAACAGATATAAGAGCAAAGGTTGGTCTGGCCTTAGAGGTTGCAGAATAGGGGGATTCAATAGATATTATTTAATCTTCACTAAGGCTTGCAGACACTCATCATTCCATTACTTAGGGGCTTTTTTTCTCAATGGGTTGAAAACAGGACCGCATGTGTTAGCTAACTGCATGATGAACCGACTGATGTACTACAAGCATCCTAGGAAACCCCAATCTCCTTTTTTATTTTCGGAGCTGGCATTTCTAAAATTGCCTTTGACTTGGCTGGGTCAATCTCTATTCCCTTCTTACTGACCATGTATCCTAGGAATACCCCAGAAGATGCACCAAAGAGACATTTGGCAAGATTCAGCTTCAGATTGTACTGTCTAAGTCTGAGAAAGAATTTTGTTAATACCTTCAATGTCCTTCCACTGCCTTAGACTTTATCACCATGTCATCCATATAAACATCTACTTCTTTGTGAATCATGTCATAGAAAATGGTGGTCACCATCCTTTGATATTTTGCCCCTGCATTCTTTAGGCCAAATTGCATAACGCTATAGCAGTAAGTACCCCATTCTATGATGAAAGCTATTCTTTCATTATTAGGGGGATTGACCTGAATCTAATTATAACTCGTATACTAGTCAGTTAAAGAGACTACTTCGGAACCTGCCATATGGTCTAACAATAGGTCAATATGGGGTAAAGAAAAGTTATCCTTTGGGCAAGCCTTGTTCAAATCCCTATAATCCACACACATCCTCACCTTTCCATCTTTCTTAAGTACTGAGACTATGTTTGCTAACCATGAAGGGTATGTAATCGGCTCAATGAACTTGTTCTTTAGCAACTTATCAACTTATTCCTTAATTTTTAGTGACCATTCTGCCTTTAACCTTCTTAATTTCTATTTGATAGGCTTGATATGCTCATAAGTTGGAATTTTGTGGACCACAATACCCGGGTCAACTCCAGTCATATCTTTGGGTTGACATGTAAAACATTCCTTAAATTCTAAGAACTCTTTAGACAAAAAATCTCTACCATGATATGAAGATGCAATGTATGTGAGTTTTGGATAAACTTCTATGCCAAAATTAATTGATTCTTTATTTTTTCTTTTTTATTTCATTTATTTCATTTTCTTTTGATGTCTCATTCTAATTAGATTCACAAAAAGAAAAGTCTGACACAGGAATATAAGAGGAAAAGGCAAATGTTTTATTATGAGCAAAAGCCCCATCATCATGGGTTACATCAAAGTTAAAAGAAAGACTATAAAGGTCTTTTACAGACTCAGAACTAGAAAAGGAAAAAAACCACTCAGATGACTCAGAAGACTCAGACTCAGATTCAGACTCGAATGACTCGGACTCAAGTTCAAACTCCATCTCTGCTTCATCAAATCAGGCTATCTTCTCATAGTACCAATTTTGTGGTGGGGAAAGAGTGGTATCGATTAGTTTTGTAGGATCTATTTCTACTCTGCATTCAATCATGGAAACTTGCTCAAATAAAGTGGATTCTACATTTTTTTTCCAATCCTTCTCCAGCATGTAAATTGGTTCACATTCTTCTAAGTTGAGTTTGACATTAAAGAAAATTTCAAACCCTAGGATCAATTTCTTAGTTAAAGGGAAATACCAAGGTTCAAGAAAACCATAATAAGGGAAATCTTCTTCCCTTTTCACAAAGTAGCCATTTAAAGTTTTAAAGTAAGGGCGCATTTGTCAATCAAATGGTTCACCTTTCTTTTTAGCCTCAGACCTTAGCTTAGCTTTCATCTGAATCTCCTTCTCATCCTCTTCCGTAGGCTTATAGCCAAGCCCAAATGGTGAATTATCCATAGGGTAGTCATTGAACGACACTACCCCCTATTGATTCTTCCCTAAACCTAAGCCAGGAAAATAGTTCATTTTTTTTATAATATTAGCCACAACTATCCTTCCATAGGGGTCAAAGACAAAAGGAACTAATTCCTTCCTCCAATGCCTTCAATGAATTGGATAGTATCAAAGGATAATCCTGACAATGGAACTTCAAAGGATTAAGGCTTAATCTCCAAGATGGGTATTAAACTAAGGACCTTACTCTTCCCATGCATATCCATTTTGACTATGACCATAGAAGTTCCATAGGAAAACTTTAGCTCTTGGTGGAGGGAAGAGGGAAAAGGGAAGAGGGTATGGCTTTGAATTTTTTGGATCCATGGACTTTCAAGAAGGAGGTTAAAGCAGGCTGGAACATTAATAACTTAGAAGGGGATAGGTACAGTCATTGTTCCAATGGTCATATCAAGGGTAGCCACTCTGAGAACTTCCTTTTTTGTGTTGTCATACGCCCTCACAATTTGTTCGGAGGGTGTGAAATCTACAGTTCCAAAATCCAAACAACTAGCCATCTTTAATGGACACACATTTAAAGCTGACCCGTTGTACACTAGTACCATTGGGATTGTCTTTCCTTGGGCCATGATAGTTATATGCAGGGCATGATTATAGCTATCCTCCCTATTAGGCACGTTATGGTTGCTGAAAGTGATAGATGCAGCCTTGGACGAGTTGGTCAAAGAAGCAATCAGGGTTTTAGGTGAGACATCAATGGGAGCTTGGCATTGGCTCAAAGCCTTGTAAAAAGCTTGGTGATGAGGATTGGATGACTGGATTAAGCTCCAAATAGAAATGTTTGCCTAAGTCTTTTTTAATTGCTTTAGAACAACATCTTCATATGGCTTATTGTTGCCTTTCAATTTTTCAGCAGGTGGAGGAATGGTTTGAACTGGAGGGATATATTGGGCTGGTTGGATAAGAGGTTGATAGTGTAATACCCCAGCAGATACAATAATGGATAGTGAGGAAGTACAGAAGACAATATGTATATAATGAGTTATAGTAACGGATATAATATTAATTGAAGTATGAATAGGTTCAATCGATTATGAAAATATACAGAGAATGATAGAGAGTAATATTTAAGAATTTTTTAGCCTCAATCGGGTCACTTTTGAGGTACTGTCTCGGAAAGTACCGTTGTTAATTACACTGCCAGAAAAATAGCAGTCCGGCTAATTTAAGAATTTTTGACCCAGACTTGGGGGGATTAAATAAGTTAATTTTATGTGAAATTATGGTGAAAATAAAGAGTTGAAAAATCTTGTGGAATATTGAAAATAAGAGTAATGGCAAAATTATAAATAAAGGCAACTTTTGGAGCAATTTTAGAAATCCACTGTCTGGGATCCAAAAATGACCCAGAACTATTTTTAAATGATAGAACAACTTAAAATAAGGTATTTCACTCTCCACACTTGAGGTTGAATCCAGACAGAATAGACAGAATAAATTACATAAAGTTTTGAGGTCAAAAATGCAAATAAGAAAAATTTTAAATCAAAGCGTAATTACTCAGAATTGTGGGACCCACCATTTGTATCAAAATTCTAGTATGGAATTAGTGATGGCCGGATATTGCTTTCAAGAAATGGATATTCATTTTGAGATATTTGCAACTAAATTAAGGAAATGGGGATACTTGGCTAATTTCTAGAAAAGTCCATAACTTTCTTCAATCTTTATCAATTGGTATTGGAGATTATAAAAAGGAAGATAATAGATGGTTAAAAAAAAAAAAGAAATAGCCAAACTAGGTGTTGAGAGGGAACCCAAGAATAATTTTCAATTCTTTCATGGAAAACAAGAAAAGGTTGAAGAAGTTGGTAAAAGGAAGAAGATAGATGAAAGGAAATTTATGGGAAATGGATGATGGCAAGTGACTTTGGAAGGGAAAAAGAGGTAGAATCTAAGTACTCAATTGAAGGTAAATATCCTAAAATTAAGTTCTTAATTAAATTTAAGAGCATTATAATTTAATTAAGTAAATAATTGTATGAATTGAGCTAGAAAGATGCTAGATGAACTAGGGTTTTAATGGGTTATGGAATTTAATTTGAGGCAGTAAATTATAGTTAATATTCCAAAATTTTAATGACTAAATTTATAGATAGTTAAAACATAAAAGTTATAGAAAAATATGTTAATTAGATGTTTGTAAAAGAAATTTGTAAAATTCGAAGTGAAGAAAGAGTTATTTGGTAAAAAATGTGACTGACCTGAAATTAGATTTCCTGAAAAATACTGTTGTATTTTTATTGTATATAATGATAGAGACAGAATTAGAAAAAGTTCTCAACATTAAAAGTATTCATTTGTATATTATATATAAGTCTGTATAAGGGTTTTGTAATTAGATTTGTGGTTTATGAAATATTAGGTCATAAGCATGGACTACCCAGAATGACTATTTAATAGAACATAGAATATAGAATTTTATTATTATGAGGACCTTAAATTCTGAAATAGAGAAAGTACTAAACATAAAATATGTTCATTTATATGTTATCTAAATGACTGTAAAATAGTGTTATAATTGGATAAGTACGTAATTAATTATAGGCATGGAAATAGGGTATGTTTGGATAGAGATTTTAAGGTAGTAGTTTAATTTTAGAAATTCACTAGTAATTGTTCAGTAATCCAAAAATTCTAAAATTTGAATATGTTATAATTTCATATGTATATTTTCAATAGAAAAAATAATTACAGTAATTGGATAAGTATTGATTGAGTTATTAGCAAAAGAATAGTATCTGCTAGAATAAGATTTGTAAGCAGAATGCAGGCAGCAGGACTGGTTGTAATAATAAGTTTAAATTAACACCATAAATTGTGTAGTAATGATTTTAATGTGAAATTTGGATATGTTAGAAACTTATATGTTAAATTTAAGTAAGAACAAGAATTGAAGCAATTGGATAAGTTTAGAGAGAGATATGATTAATGGAACACAGGCTGCCAGTAAAGAATTTTGCACAAAAAAAACCCTAGTAACTTGGAAATTTGAGGAATTTTCTTTAATATAAGTATAAGCAATGTAATTTTATATTAAATAGTATCTAAATGGAAATTAATCGGATATATAGAGTCAAAAATGAATAAGATGCATGATGGGTACCATAAGAGATAAGGCAAAGTATCAAGGATAAAGGAAAAGGAAAAGGAAAATATTCAAGTTATAAGCTAAGGTGAGTAATGTATACATCATATTCATGTCATGATATGTTAACCCGATGAACATGTTTCCTTCTTGATTAAATGCCACTTATTATTATTGATCATTTTTGGATCTTCCTAAAGATTGAAATTTATCCATATTCATTGATTGCTATTGATATTGAAATGCCTTTTGTGTACTGATTGATAAGTAAACCCATGTGAATTGATCAAAAGCTATTGTACCATAATGTTCCTAATGAATATTGAATATTGTTATTGATTTTCATGGGCCTATTTACATGAGATTTGACAGAGTTACCTTACCGATGGGGTAGTGGGTACATACCGTAGGCAATGTGCACATTAACTATACGTAATACTCTAGCTGGGAAGGGTTAATTGTCCTAGTCATAATACCCGATCAGTCTTATGTTTATTGATATGAGATTGACTGTGTGATTACACATAGTCTACGTGTTTCATGGCCCTTTATCTGTCTTATCTCTATCTTATCTACATGATATGAGTATTGTTTACCTATTCATTGAATCCAAACCTATATCTTATTGCTTACCGTTGATATCTTTTATTATCATATGCTTATATCTCATATTTAATAATGTATACATGCTCACTGGGTATTTTATACTCACCAAATGGTAGTTTATCATTTTTACAGGGATGAGATAGAGGAAGATGATTCCAAGTCAATTTCTTTTCTGACTTAGGATGTCAAGTACATCAAGGTAGAATTTTATTCTCTAAAGGTAATGAGTGTCAATTCTTAGAGCTCCATGGTACTATGTATAATTAGATGATTGAGTATTATAATGATGTATGAACATTGAAATAATTGACAATTTAGTGGCATTAAAAAAAGTAATGTGTAATGTTTAATGATTAATAATGACAATGATAGTGAAGTGATAGAGACAATGATACTGAAATATGTTAAAATGAAATTCACATGTTTTGAAAAAGATTTTTTTGAAGTGCCATGTATGTCTGTTAAACTGTGAAGTTGAGGTTATAAGGATAGCAAATTGTTAGAAGTGTAAAAATAATTTTAGTGCAGGCTGTGTAATTTTTGAAAGACCTTGTTTTAGGTTTAGAATAGCATTAAAATTACAAAGAAAACTCTGGCAAAATTTCTGTAAAATTTTTAAGTAATAAATAGAATTAAAGCATTGATGAATGAATTAAGATTGATTGAATGATTGATAAATGGATTGTTCATCGATTCTATGGGTTTCAGGTGACCTTAGGTTTACCCATGCCCTAGGACCATCGTAGCCCAAAAGTGGGTCATGACAGATAGAACCTTCCACTTTGGGTTACAGTGTTAAGCTCTTCCACAAAGTCATTGAGATCCAGCACATAACAATAGTCTTCATGTGATTGAATCAAAGAGATAGGTTCGCATTCTGGATCAGAGGAGTGGATGCAATTGATTTGGACTTGGTGGTTTGGAAGCAGATTGCTTGTGATGTTGGGCCTAGGCCCTGGAGGTAGAATGTCTCTACTATCAACCATATCTTAGATTTTGTGTCTCAAGTTCTTTCACATGTTAGTTTTGTGCCCTGGACCCTGGTGGTATTCATAATACTCATTCATATTCTAGCTCTTGGGTAAACGGTTAGGTGGTGCTTGTGACTCTAAGGGTGTGATCAATTTGAATTCCAATGCCTTTCTAAACACCATTCCTAAAGGCATGCCCAAATCAGTGAAGGATCTCCTTTCAAGTTTCATCGGAGGATGGTTGAACAAAGCAGCTACTTCCTTAGCTTTCTGATTAGTGAAGTTGTTTGAATTAGAAGAGTAGTTAGTGATCTTCCTGAACCTCGAAGAGTTTGAAATTTCATCTTTGAGCTGTCCACTTTGGATTAGATCCTCAATCTTAGAAGTTGTGGCAATAAGAGTTTTAAAATATGGGAGTTATTGAGTCTGTAGATGGGTTTAATACACTGGGAGAAGGTTCCTGATAATGATGTCAATATGCTTCTGCTCGATGGGTCTATTCATCATTTGGGCAGCTTTTACCCTCCATCTAGTCAGAAAAGTAGAAAAGGACTCCCTTTGTTATTGCTTTATGGTTTCTAGATCCCTCCTAGTGATATCAACTTTAATGTTACAATAATATTGTTTAACAAAAGCATTGCAAATGTCATCCCATGACTTTTTGAAGTTGGTGTCTAAATTAATGAACCACTTTATAGCAGCTCCAGTAAGGGATTATTGTAACAATTGAGCAAGGAGCTCATTGTCCACTCTAAGAGGATTCATTGCCTCCACATACATCTTAAGGTGAGTCTTAGGGCTGGTGGTTCCATCTCAGTTGGGCTTATAGGGTAAAAAGGCTTTTGGGTATACATAGGCTTTGACTCATAGGTTCTTGGTCCAACTATTATGGATGCATGAACATGGCATGGATGTATGAACATGGTATAAAGAAAAAGGTTTCATAATGAAAGTTCAAAAATATTCATTATGGTATATGGGTGTAACACCAAGCCTAACCGAGCTTAATATGGTTTAGGACTTTTGGGAATTTTCGTAGAAATAGTTAGAATTTAATTGATTTGTTTTTATATGTGCTTGATTTGTAATTAATTAAATTGAGAAATTAATAGTTATGGATGGAAATAAAATAAATATAATAATAGAGAAATTAAATAAAAATAGGAAATTAGGGTTTCTTGAATAATAGGACATAATAATAATAATAATTTGGTAGGAGGGATTTATTTGGGATTTTTAGGATGTGTTTGAAGTGAAGATTGGAAGAGGAGGGAGTTAGTTGTAATTT
>CANXYC011375845.1:0-22002 GCA_948193065.1 Aleurites moluccanus
TATATATATATATATATATATATATATAATATTTTTAATATGATATTAAAGTCTAATCGATTCATATATGTGAAAAAATAATTTGTACCTTATTCTATTATAATCCAGACTGAAATTTTAATTTCTGATATATATTCATAACGAATTTCCTCGATTCACATCATAAATTTATAAGTGTTAACTGAATTTAATAAAAAATAATTTTGATTCAGTTGTTATTTGAAGGAAAATATTAAAATAATAAATATTTTACATAAATTAAATATAAAATATAAAATATGTATATATATAATTAGACTCTTTAATCTTAACTAATTTTTAAAATTAATACTCTCATTATTATATATATGCCCAATATTTCTAATAATAATATTATATGATTTTTTATATATAAAGTAGTAGAAGTATTGTTGGTAGTTATTATTAATATTAAATTTTTTATTTTTAATAATATGATTTAATATTATTAAAAATGATTACTTATAGTATTGATTTGAATACTATAAATTTTATAAATTTATTTAAACACATAAAGTCCTAAATTCTTTTAAATGAATAAAAAGATTTAAGAGAAGGTATTTGTGATTTCTAATCCAACTTGGGGAAAGAGAAGTGGGAGGTAGAAGAATTAAGATGTGACATGTGATTGGATTATGTGGGATTCTTAGTTGTGATGGTAAGAGATTATTGGACTGTCAGAAGCGACGAATGAATGGGACCTTTGGGTCGATCATATAACCAACAATGGAGCCCACCTTAGCATAGTTTAATTCATAAACCATGAATTTGCATATATATATATATATATATATATATATATTGCCACGCCTAACAGTTATGAGATGCTATTGCTGGTTATATATATATATATATTGCCACGCCTAACAGTTATGAGAGGCTATTGCTGGTAAGTTTTGATTCTGTGTGTTCCAATATATCCTTAATTATAAACTCATCTTAACTTAACTTTCATCTCAAATCAATTATATATAATTATAATACATTTAAATCATATTATATCAATCTTCTTCAAGTTAATTTAAATTTACATCTTTTTTATTTTCATATTTATTATAATATATTCGATTTTGCTAATCAAAATTTATATTTTTAAATTTGATGCTCAAAGATATGCGCTTTAATTGCGATTATGTTAAGCAAGAAGCACTCGATTAATATTTTACTTTCTTAAGAAAAAAAAGTAGAAAAATTTTAAGTAACACACTTTCAATTTCTTTATCTATAAATCTGTACAAGTTGATAGTCATTGAGAAATTAGAAAGACACTAGTATTCTCTCTCTTTGAACATTTTAAACATGTGACCTCGTTCATCAGCTGCATCCCCACTTAAGATTTTCAACTTTGAGTACTTCTAATGATCAAATCATATCAATATTTTCAATTTTGTGGACCAAATTAAAGAACATAAAGTTGTTTGAATGCAGTAACTTTTAATGTAAGGAATGTTTGTTTTTGCAGGAAACTAAAATATAATATTATAAGTAGTATTCTGTTCATAAGTTGCACAAGCTATTACTTTATATTTTATTAAATAATATTTAGAATATAAAATATAAAATATAAAAATATACTATAAGATTCAAAAAAAATTAATGTGACTTGAAGAGAAAGTGTTATCAATTTATGTGCAAAAGTATAAGATTTAATATGTGAATTTTTTATTTAAATAGTTTTTAAGACAAATTATATGTGATGAGGTGAAAATTACCTATTTTTATTGATGGAAAATTCATGGTATAAATGTGATGAGTAAGACAAATAGACAAAGAAATAAAATATCAGGAACTTTTCGACCTAACCCGATACAGAGCTCTAGTATCTAAATTAATATATTTGAATATGAAGGAATCTAAAGAAAGATGAACTGCTCACTTCCTGAATTTTATAAATTTTTTTAATGAGAGTCAAACTTATTTATACGAGTAAATAATTTTTTCTTTAGTAGTAGTTCAACTAGAACAGTAGATGGAAATAGGCGAATACATGCCAGTATCCTAATGGCAATAAAGAGATGAAAAGTCTGAATTGATGGGACAAATAGTATTTCTTGTGTTAATCTTCTGATACCATGCATGTACTTAAGTACTGTGACAAAGTGACATATTCGGCATACCATTTTCACTATCCTATTTTAATATGAGTAATATTTTTTTAAGATGAAGATACTATTAGAGCTTTTCATCAGGAAGAGCCTCGCAAGCTGCTTGTATTTAAGCTCAAGGATCTTTGTGAGGGATTTCAGCGGTTTGGAGCTCGGATTCGAGTTGCTTTATCATCAAGCTACTTGGAGCTTGCAATTTCGTTTAGGTCAAACTAGGAGCATTAGTATTTAACGAGCTTAAGTGTCACACTCCAACACCACCGGTGCGACGGTCTTAGTGCAAGGGTAGGCATAAGGCCACCATAAATCCGTAGAACCCTTAACTAAACCTGTCTCATACATAACAACATACATTTATCCAAAAGAAAACATCAAATTTCATAAATCATCATTTTATATCAGGACATCTCCACTTGTTCCCTACTGATCAAAAGATAGTTCTAATATCAATATGGAACAAATGAGAGTCTACAATTGCCATCTATGGCAACAAAATCAAAACTATTTCATATCTATCTACGGAACTGATGTGGGCCAGCAAATAGAGGAGCGAGCTTTACAGTTTTTGGAGAAGCAAGATAAGGCCTTTCGCGCAGGTCGCCTTTAAAAGGTCATAACTTTCAGTACAGGATGAGCCACGGGACCCTTGAGTACTTGTTTCGAAGCTCGTTCAGAGATCTAGACTATTGTTGGGAGAACTTAGCACGGCCCAGTTTTGACCCCAAATTCATCCGTTTAAAGCCCGAATGAAGCCTCTAAAGTTTTTAGACGCATTCTTTTGCCTATTTGTGAACTGTTTTATTTTGTTATATTTTGGACCAAAGCCTATTAACCCATTAGGGTTTTATTCTTCTTTTAGCATATAAATATGCGTGTTTTTTTTTATAAGAGACAGTTTTGCCGAATAATAAAAAAACCTACTTTTCTTCCAGTTTCGGTTTTCCTAGAAAACACGAAGTTGATGCCTATTTCTTGATATTTCTAAAATCAACAGGTTATAAAAGATTATTTTTTGGTATTCGTGCTCGAATCAACAGATTATAATAGAATTTTCGTTTTACTATTGATATTCCGCTGCGTCAGGAACTCTAAGAGAATACTTCTCAATAGACATGATTATACATATACATAACAAAATAATATCCAAAATAATTACATCCAAACTTTTTGTGAAGAAGAAGTCAATAAACTCTATCCTCTGGATTAGCTCTCTCTCAAGCTACACTAGTACCTGAAACCACAAAAGAGGGATGAGCCTTCAACTCAATAAGATATGAATTACATAATACTTTAGGTTAATCAAGAATCTGAGTATCAAATCATGAACATATACATATACATATACTTGGCATGAAAGAATCTTAAGCTTGTACTTGAAGAAGAATATGAGTGCTTACAACAATTACCACTATCAAATCATATCATAAATTAAATCATGGCTCTCATTTAGAACATAAGAATGCCTGCAAAGGATGGCATTATCAAATCACATATAAGATATAACTAATATCATATCATAACATATCAGTAGCCTTGCTACTTTAACGTACACAAAGGATGGCATTATCAAATCACATATAAGATATAACTAATATCATATCATAACATATCAGTAGCCTTGCTACTTTAACGTACACATATGCTTGTGCGAGCATATGCCTAGAGCTCATGGCTCCCTTTAGGTGGAACACTGATAAAAACCCTATTAGCTGGGCTCCCGTTGTGCATATGGACCAATGAATTTACTCTCATTGGAAAAAACGTTCTATACTTATGTATATCAAAGGGTTATTATAATTAGGTATTCTTAAAGAATTCAAATTGGTAAGAGACCATTTATCATGCATATCAAAGGCTTGTTCATGATCTTGGTCTAAGAAAAATAACCAAGTCATTCTTACATATTAAGGGATTACGTTAAGGAGGTTATCCAATAAAGATTTCATATCCTAAAGAACATATATGAATATTTAACAATTCATCTCATAAGGAGAAATATACATCTATGTAATTCATAACTTACCTCTCAGCAAAACTTTCCACAATTAAGCTCAACACTTGATTAAATGAAAATTCTCATCAAATCCTTGAATTTGTCTAAGCCTAATCAAAATCTCCAAATTCTATGAATTAGGGTTTTCTCAATTAATAATACATAATAAGGTTCCTTAAAATTTTAACCATCTTATAGTCTCTATTATTGTTTCCTAATATCAATTTAATTCATCTCTTAAAGAAAATTTGAATATTAAGAACATAATTACTATTCATGTCACTATTCATCAAAATTCATAAATTATGGTACCTTCCATATTAACCATAATTAATAGCCTTAAATGCTCATAATAGGTTCTATATAACTCATAAATAACTATTCTAACTACCAAAAATCTTAATCTAAAAAGAAAATGAAGTTTGGAGAAAATCATCTTATTTTCCAAAACTGAGTTTTTGAAGGATCTGAACTTGAAAATGATGATTAAGTCCTTTGAATGTGATAATTTAATGATTTAATGCATTAATTCTGAGTATTAATACAATAAAAAATAAATGGAACAGATTGGAAAGAGATGGGAGAAGAAATGAAGAAGAAAGAAAGAGAAAAAAAGGAAAAAAGTTATCGTGGAAAAAAAATGGCTACTGCTTATCTTCTAAATAAGATACTGTCTCACTTAAATTTTCACTTCACCAATCTTACTTCGTCGAATTCCACTTCGGCATATTCCACTTCGGCAATCTCAACTTCGCCAAATTTCACTTCGGCAAATCCCACTCTGGCAAATTCCACTTCGCCAAATTCCACTTCGGCAACTCCCACTTCGTCAAATCCCACTCCGCCAATCTTACTTCGTTAAATTTCACTTCGGCATACTCCACTTCGCCAAATTCCACTTCGGCAAATCCCACTCCGGCAAATCCTACTTTGCCAATCTTATTTCGGCAAATTCTACTTAGCGAAATCCCACTTCGGCAACTTTCACTTCGCCAATCTTACTTATCCAGCTCGACCAACCTCTTTCCACCTCGAAATTGAGGAGCCAGCTCGCACTACCTATTTCTGTCGAGCTAGAAAACCTTCCTCGTCAACTCGCACTAAACCAGCTCGCAAATGAGCTACAGACATCCAAACTCCTCGATTCTTTTTGTCACTTAAAATAGACACTTAGGGGTCCAACTTATCCAAAAATTCAGATCAAAAGGAGATCTACACAATTTATGGTGAATTTCTAAATTTCACCCTGACTTTACTTTCCAAGTAGTATTTGAGCAAATCTAATTAAATTAGATCTCTCCTGAGCTATAATTCTACAATCTCCTTGAAATTTTATAACCATCTAAATAACACATAAAGGAACATTTTCCTGTTTACTCTTTTGACTCACTCAGCCTCTAACATTCTCAAAATATTAATCTATTCACAATTATCTCAACAAACATGCATAAAAAAAATTAATAGGTATTATATTCTTCCTCCCTTAAATAAATTTATCCTCGAAATTAAAAAAAAAAAACTTACCTTAAATTTGAAATAGGTGGGGATACTCAGCTCGCATAGCTTGCTCACTTTCCCAAGTGCACTCTTCCATTACTTAATTCTTCCATAAGTCCTTAACCACCTTTATCTGTTTGTTCCTTAACTTTTTGATCATTTTATCAATAATTGCCACAGGAACCTCTTCATAAGTCAAGTCTTACTGAAGATCTACTGCTTGAGTTTGCAACACATGAGAAGAATCTGCCACATACTTCTGAAGCATTGATATATAGAATACTGGATGCACACTGTCAGAATTTGGTGGCAAGGCTAACCTATATGAAACCTCTCCAACCTTATCTAAAATCTCAAATGGTCCGATGTACCTTGGAGATAACTTGCCTTTTTTGCCAAACCTTAAGACTCCTTTCATAGGTGAAATCTTTAAGAATACTAAGTCTCCAACTACCAACTGAAGGTCTCTCCTCCTCTGGTTTGGATAACTCTTATGTCGACTGAAGGTTATCTTCATTCTTTCCCTTATGAGTGGAACCTTCTCTGTTGTATAATGAATCAATTCAGGCCCTTAGATATGTCTCTCTCCTACTTCATCCTAACACAAAGGAGATCTATACCTTCTACCATATAAAGCTTCATAGGGAGACATCTGAATAGTCGAGTGATAGCTATTGTTGTAGGCAAACTTTATCAATGGTAAGTGTTTATCCCAATTTCCTCCAAAATCTAGAATGCACATTCTTGGAATATCTTCTAGAGTTTGGATAGTTCTTTTTGATTGCCCATTCGTCTACGGATGAAAAGCTATGCTGAAATCAAGTTGAGTACCCAAAGACTCTTGCAATTTCTGCCAAAACCTTGAACTAAACTGGGTACCTCTATAGGATATGATGGAAACAAGTATTTCATGGAGTCTCACTACCTCATCAATATATATCTGTGCATACTGCGAAACTGTGTAGGTTGCCTTGACTGGAAAAAAGTGAGCTGACATTGTCAATCTATCAACAATTACCCATATTGAATCATGCCCACTTACAATCCTTGGCAACCCTACAACAAAGTCCATGGTTATTCTCTCCCATTTCCATTCTAGCAAAGGCAACTGTTGTAGTAGTCCCGAAGGTTTCTGGTGCTCAAATTTCACTTGTTGGCAAGTCAAACATCTTGCCACAAACTCAGCTACATCCTTTTTCATTCCACTCCACCAATAGGAATTCTTAATGTCATGGTACATCTTCGTTGCACCTGGATGCATATTATACTTGGCATAATGTGTTTCCTTAAGAATAATATCCCTCAAACCATCAACTACTAGAACACATAACCTGCTACCAAGTCTCAACACGCCATCAGTCACGACAAATCCTGGAGCTTTTTCTGATCCCACATTGTTCTTTAGCTTCACCAATTGAGGATCTTTGTCTTGAGCTTCTCTAATCTGATCAATGAGAACTGGCTTGACTTGGAAATATGCTAAAAGCACTCCTGAATCTGACAAATTCAAACTGATTCCCATATAATGCAATTTCTGCATTTCCCTCACTAATGATCTTCTACTCACTTGGATATGAGCTAAACTTCCCAAAGACTTCCTGCTCAATGCATCTACCACTACATTAGCTTTTCCTGAATGGTATAAGATTTCACAGTCATAATCCTTAAGTAATGCAACCCATCTACTTTGCCTAAGGTTAAAATCTTTCTGCTGAAATATATATTTCAAACTCTTGTGATCTGTGAAAATCTCACACTTCTCTCCATACATATAATATCTTCATATTTTCAAGGCAAGTACAACTGCAACCATCTCAAGATCATGTGTTGGATAATTCACCTCATGCTTCCACAATTGTCTAGAAGTATAGGCTATCACCTTACCATACTGTATAAGCACACAACCAAGCTCTACTCTCGATGCATCACAATACATCGCATATTCTCCTTCACCCGACGACAAAGCTAAGAAAGGTGTTATGGTGAGACAAGTCTTTAACTTTTGAAAACTCTTATCATATGCATCTGTCCATAGGAATTTCACTTGCTTTTGGGTAAGCTTACTCAAAGGAGCAACAATCTTGGAGAAGTCTTGAACAAACCTTCTGTAGTAGCCTGCCAAACCCAAGAAACTTCTAACTTCTGAAACATTTATGGGTCTAGGCCAACTAAAAATTGCATCCACCTTTCTAGGATCAACTTTAAGCCCATCCTTGCTCACTATATGCCCTAGAAAGCCCACACTCTCAAGCAAAAATTCACACTTTGAAAGCTTAGCAAACAGCTGATGCTCTCTCAAAGTCTGTAACACAATCCTAAGATGTTCCCCATGCTCTTCTTCACTCTTAGAATGCACAATAATGTCATCAATAAACAATGAAAAACTTATCCAAAAATGGCTTGGAGACCCGGTTCATCAAGTCCATAAATGTAGCTGGTGCATTAGTCAATCCAAATGGTAATACTAAAAACTCATAGTGACCATATCTTGTTTGGAAGGCTGTCTTTAACACATCCTCATTCCGAATCCTCAATTGATGTTAACTTGATCTCAATTCTATCTTGGAGAAATGACTTATACCCTACAACTGATCAAATAAATATCTATTCTTGGCAAAGGATACTTATTCCTGATAGTTGCTTTGTTGAGTTGTTTGTAATCTATGCATAATCTCATAGAACCATCCTTTTTCTTCATAAAGAGTACAGGTGCACCCCACAGTGAACTGCTAGGTCTGATGAATCCCTTGTCAAGCAAATCTTGTAATTGAGTCTTTAAGTTTCTCAATTGTACTGGTGCCATACGATATGGAGGAATAAAAATCGGATTTGTGTCATATAGCAACTCAATACCAAATTCTATCTCTCTATCTAGTGGCAAACTAGGTAACTCTTTAGGAAATAGATCCGGAAACTCTCTAACAATAGGAATCTGATCCAAATCTTTTACTTCCTTTTGAGTATCTTGGATATAAGCCAAATATCCTTGGCACCCTTTCTTCATCAATCTCTTCGCCCCTAAGGCTGATATCATATTATATGGTGCTTCTCTTCGTTCCCCTTGGAACTCAAACTCCTCACCCGAAAGTGGCTTGAAGACTAACTTTGTCCCATTACAATCTATGGTTGCATAATACTTGGACAACCAATCCATGCCCAAAATCACATCAAATTCTAACACAGGCAACACAATCAAATCTACTTCTAAACTCTTACCATTTATGTTAACCACACAAGATGGATAAAAATCATGAACTTCAATATCTTCCTCTAAAGGAGTCGATACTACCAAAGCATTTTTAAGTAATTCACATGGCACATTCAATTTCTTAGCAAAACATGAAGAAACAAACGAATGCGTAGCTCTTAAATCAAACAACACTCTAACATTCAAAGCCTGAATAGGAAGAATACCTATGACCACAATATTAGAAGTTTGGGCCTCTTACTGTGTAAGAGCAAACACTCTTCCTCTACCTCTTCCCATAGGTGCCTGACTGGTAGCTTGACCAAAAGTTTGACCTAAACCTCTACCTACCTCTGGAGTCCTACCCAAAATATCATGGCCTACGCCGGACTGCTGACCAACACTCCTCTCCCTAACCATTTGAACCGTAGTCTGAGAAGACTGGGATCTAGCTCCAAAAAAAGGTTGTGGACAATCCTTAAGCAAATAATCATGTTGTCCACATCCATAACATACACCTGACCTAAAGAAACAAGGTCCTTTATGAAGCTTACCACACGTAGGACAAAAAGGATTAGAAGTCTTAGGTGGTGCAGAACTGGTTATACCATAACTCATCTGAGAAACGAATCTAGAGGGATTTGGTCTCTGCTGTAATCTCCCTGAAGGTCCTCTATATCTACTATAGGAAGCTGATTGGTGAGAGATATTCATACTCTTTACCCCGCTATCCTGCCTGGAGAAACTTTCAATCTTTGCCTTCTTCTTAACTTCCCTTTCTGATCTAACCTCCATTTCTCTATTCTTTATCACTCTAGCCTTATCCACAAGCTTAGAGTAAGTGTCAAACTCAAGAGCAACCAAGAATTTAAACAAGGGAGCTACAAGTCCTTTACAAAACCTCTAAATTCGTGCTGCTTTTGTAGGTACTAGAGCTGGAGCAAACTTACTCAACTCACTGAATTTCTTCGCATACTCTGAAACAATCATACAAGAAGTCTGAACCAGCCTCTCAAACTCAATGGACTTAGCCTTCCTCACACTTTCTGGAAGAAACTCATTAAGAATAAACTCTTTGAACCTCTACCAAGACAACTCTTCATTACCCCAAAGCATACCTTAAATACTCCATCTAAACCAATCTTTAGCTTCGGGCTTCATCAAATATCCCACAAACTCAATCGTCCTTCTATCAGGGATCCTCAAAATCTAAATTTTCTCCTCTATCTCCTCAAGAAAATCTGTAGGATCGACCTCACCTTTATACTCTGAAGGTTTGAGCTTTAAGAATTTCTCAAATGAAACTTCCTCAACCTAAGGTACCACTATTGGTGGGGGGTGGAAGAACTACAGGAGGAACTGGAACATTAGGAACTACATGCACTGGCAGAGACTGTTGCTGCCTCTGCTGAGTAATAAACTCAGCTATCATCTCATAGTTCCTCTGTAACTAATTCAACTACTGGGCCATATAAATCACATTTACTTGTGGCGCTGGAGGAACTTCATCACCTCCCACTCTATCCACTGACCCTTCTTCAAAAGGTAACTCTCATCTAGGACGGCCTCTACCACATCTTCTTCCTCGCCTCGGAGACATCTTGATACTAGTAAGAGAAACAAAGTAAACTTAGACTCAAAACACAAGATTAACGCAGATCTATACTAAAGGAATACACAACATTAACGTGACATGAATCCTATGCTCCGTAGTCATCTTAATCAAGCACTTATACTAGGGAACTTGCACATCTATCTATCTATCTTATAATTATAAACCTATAGCTCTGATACCACCTTATGTCTCACCCTAACACCACCGATGCAACGGTCCTAGGGAAAGGGTAGGCATAAGGCCACCATAAACCCGTAGAACCCTTAACTAAACTTGTCTCATACATAACAACATACCCTTATCCAAAGAAAAATATCATATCTCATAAATCATCATTTTATATCAAGACATCTCCACTTGTTCCCTACCGATCAAAAGATAGTTCTAACATCAATATGGAACAAATGAAAGTCTACAATTGCCATCTATCGCAACAAAATCAAAACCATTTCATATCTATCTACTGAGCTCTAAGAGAATACTTCTCAATAGACATGATTATACATATACATAATAAAATAATATCCAAAATAATTACATCCAAGCTTCTTATAAAGAAGAAGTCAAGAAGCTCTATCCTCTGGATTAGCTCTCTCTCGAGCTACACTAGCACTCATATTCTTCTTCAAGTACAAGCTTAAGATTCTTTCATGCCAAGTATATGTATATGTATATGTTCATGATTTGATACTCATATTCTTGATTAACCTAAAGTATTATGTAGTTCATATCTTATTGAGTAGAAGGTTCATCCCTCTTCTGTGGTTTCAGGTGCTAGTGTAGCTCGAGAGAGAGCTAATCTAGAGGTTAGAGCTTTTTGACTTATTCTTCACAAGAAGCTTGGATGTAATTATTTTGGATATTATTTTGTTATGTATATGTACAATCATGTCTATTGAGAAGTATTCTCTTAGAGCTCAGTAGATAGATATGAAATGATTTTGATTTTGTTGCCATAGATGGCAATTGTAGACTCTCATTTGTTCCATATTGATGTTAGAACTATCTTTTGATCGGTAGGGAACAAGTGGAGATGTCCTGATATAAAATGATGATTTATGAGATATGGTGTTTTGCTTTGGATAAGTGTATATTGTTATATATGAGAAAGGTTTAGTTAAGGGTTCTACAGGTTTATGGTGACCTTATGCCTACCCTTGCCCTAGAACTGTCGCACCGGCGGTGTTGGGGTGTAACATTAAGGGTCATACCCATTTATCATGCAAACAAGATACTTTCTTCGTTGGCCACTTTTTATTTCAGCCTAATATGGATCAATTATTTTTTATCTTGCAATAGAGGCCCTCCACTCCTTAGTTTGATACGAGTGTATCGAGGAGAGAGCTAAGGAAATAGATAAAATGATCTTAGCATGATGAGATTTATTCACATTGCATATAAGGGAGCCAAATGGAGGGTTGATATAGGAGTGAGCTATGGGCTCTGTATGGAGGCAACAAAATACTTGAAAGGAAAGGGAAGCTTAAGAGCTCAATATGGAGGTAGGAGGATGCATGAATAGATAGAAGAACTGAGGAGCTCAATTTGAAGAAAGTAGAATGCTTGAACAAATAGGCAAGCTGAAGAGCCCAAATCCGATATCATGACCAGCGTGCAGCTAGACTATAGTTTAACCACATAAGTCTAACAAATACTATACTTATAACTTATGAAATTATTAATGAACATTTAATCAATTACTTATATCCATCAAATCATCATTTAAATACTATTAATGAATAATAACAAATCAAATAAAATTTATTACAATTAATATTTAGAAATCAATTAAAATCTCCCCAAAAGAATTATTCATAACTACCCGTGAGACCATAGCTTGGCTATGGAAGAAAGAAATAATGAAAGCCTTGCCAAAAAGAAGATTATAAACCTGCAAAGAATCTAAAATTTAAAGGAGTGGGTAAATAACGCACTCAGTGAAAAAATATATAAATGCAGAGAAGAAACTTAATATTTTAAACAATTAAGTACACATACAACTAATGCATATACCACAAATAACATTAACTCAAATACAAATAATCATTAAATAAAATCATTAAATACTCTCTTTTAAATCTCATAACGTAAGAACATATAAATCTCACATATAATTTATACAAATAATTTTTTTCTCATATACTTATAAATTCATCTAAAATAAATAATAGGGAAGATTTCAAACTGAACACTTATATGCACAAAGCCCGTATAACATATAAGGTCCAAGACCCGTATAACATATAAGTATTGTAGAGTATATATCATATTATTTCCCACTGGCCAAATACATATGACATATAAGGTTGAAACCCAAGAAAAACCTAGGTACCATAATAAGTTCAAATTTTTACCTCACCCCAAGTAAAAAATTCATATAGAAAATCGTAAAAGTAATAATAATAGTAACAACTCATAAGCTTAGATACAAATAAATTTTAATATCAAAAATCCAACGACAACCACTACATATACACATTACACATACATTGCAAACATATTTATATATCATATAATTATTAATATTATATAAATTTCTTTACCCAACTTCTAATTATAAGAAAATTCAGTTAATTTATTCAGACAAAAATCATACACGTAAATATTAAATTATTTTAATTGAACTTTATATATTCTCTTACCTGAAATCATATAACTTACAATAAGATTAATCAATCTTCTAATCACCCAAGTCAACACTTGAACACATACAAGAAAATATACAATTAACATATACAAATGCAATATTAATAACTTAAATGAATTACGTGCTTAAATGCAACTTAAAGTGCAAGTTCTTTCTAATAAGGTCATTAATACAACATATATATTTTCTATTGCAGAGTATCATAATCTTCTCTAAATTAACTCAAATTTTAACACAAATTAGTTAGTATATACATAAATATAAATATAAAAAAATCTCCAAATTCGGAATCCATTTGAGTATCCAAATATCAATTCAAGTTTGACTATACAGTTAGTTGTCTTGACATTGACAGTATATAAAAATTAATTTATAAATCTATTCTTTACAACTCCAAAAAATATAAAAAATTGTCAGAAGACACTAAACATATCTAGTAATTAACTCTCAAAAATTCAAATCAAAAGGATTTCATGTTGCCTTTTAAAAAATTTACGTTTTGGGACTGCTATAGACATATTTCCTCACCAGATAGTCTTTATAAATTCTACTATAAAATTTAATCCAACCGTTGGATCTTTTCTAAATTTAATCCACATAAACTATACCTCTATGTATCAAACATATTAAAAATTAACTATTAAATATTGCTCCAATAAGAAGTTATGTAATTTGAAATTTTCAGTATATTACTAATATGAACACTAACTCATTATTCTCAATTAATAAACTTTAAATCATTTGTATTCTTTAACTATATCAATTAAAATTTCAATTAAAATTAACTCAAGTAATAATCAAAGTCAAAATATTTTTATTTAATAATTCTTTATCATACTTCATAAACAATTTATCAAAACCTAACTAAAACTTTTAATCATCTATGATTGTTCTTTTCTCTTAATCTTATAGGACAATTATCCAAAAATTATCAATATAAATATACATCAATAATATTTAGAAAAATAATTTATTAAGTCTTATCTCTAAGAAAACTCCATGAAATCGAAATAAGATCGAAAGGAAATCTTAAGAATAGTGTTACAGTTCCTTTTACAAAATTATTCTCTCCATTATTCTTTTCTTTTCTTTTTTTTCTTTTAACATTCTCAAAATACGACTACCACTCTAAAAATAGCTCTTTAAATATTATCAAAAGAGAACTAGAAACCATAACTCTAATTTGCTCATTGATCCACCATTTAACTAATTTAATCAATTTAACCCATAAATATCTTATTTTCTAAAATTAATCATTAACTCTATTTAAATTATACTATAACTATAAAAGTTAATTATATATCATATAAATTCTCTAAAAGTCCAATTAATTATAATTCATGTGAAAATATCAATATAGTCTTGATTCACTATAAATATAAATTGTACTTAAAATAATCCAAATTAGCTCTACTTAAAATAATCCAAATTAGCTCTATATTTCATATTTATATATTTAATTATCACTTATATTTTATAACTTGAATTTGGCCTATATATGCACATAAAATATCCAAAATATCATCAACTGAAAAATTTGAGATTTCACACCATTTTTTTTTACTCACATGGTAGTTTGCATGGTAAAAATATTTATGTTTGTAATTTTTGGCATTAAAATTATAACATTTGATCAAACTTTGTGCATTAATAATAGATATTTATACATTGATGACTACTATGTTATATGCACTTGTTGATATTCATTAAATTTTGCGCTTTTCTATATGTAATTATCAAGTGGGTTAGATTATATTCTTTAAGATGTTATAAGACTTCCTTTGATAAATGTATAATTGCTCATTTTTAAGGGCTAGTAAATTTTTAGTTGCTAGTAGCACTGATTAGCTAACCATATTTAAAGACTATATTTATATTGTTAATATGTTTGAAAGTGTAAATAAATATCTAAAAATGGATAAAAAATTTAATAAAATATTGTTACATCTATTAAAGGAGAATGGATACATATGTAGGTCCAAATAGGTAGTAGTGGATCTAGGAAAATGAAATGAGGAGCAAAATGCAAAGTTCAAGTCAATATAAGCATAGTTAAGTCAATGATGATAGCAGTAAATGCAACAATGACAATAAGAACATATCCAACTATAACATTGGTAGATATGATAATGAGCACAAAAGAGACTTGGACTTCCGTTTTGGTCTCCTCCATAGCTAAAAATATACAATGAAACTTCAAATAAGTGATTTACAATATTTCTCTTAAAATCAAATAAATAAATATATATTTCTCTTTCTATTGTTGAAAACATCTTAAAAGCCAAACTCTATATATTATTTTATAATATTATTATGACTTTCAATTATATAAATGCTAATAGAATAAAGAAAACATTTGATATATTGAAGTTTTAAAAGCAGAAATGGAAAACATAAAAAATAAATAAAAAAGTGGGTTGAAGAGATTTATTTTGTTCAAAAATTAACTTTTCTTGTAAATGACCAATAGAAAATGCATCCCAATCCAGTCGTTTTTACGAACATGACATATCCTTCAAAAATTAAATGCATATTAATTGTTCGTTAAATTATACCAAAGACAACTTATCAACGACAAGTGGTTAATTGTAAACAACCACAATAGGATTAATCAAATGGAATGTCAATTTTGATCATAAACCCTAAACAAAGCCCAGCCTACTATAAGCTTTTAGCTCAACTCCGATTTTAAATGCAAAGCGTATAGTACTAGGGCGGAGGGGGTGGGGGGCTTGGGCTTGGAGCAGCCTTTACAGATAAGGCAGTTGAGTTGATTATACTGCATTTGTCAGTTGTGAGCCTTGAGGCATATTTAGAAGTGGCTATTCATTTTTGTTGTATGAAGTAAATTTTTTAGATATAGAGGGGTTCTGCCAAAAATTTTATAGAATCTTAAAAGTCATTTAGATAGAACCCTAAAAGTTAAAGTTTAGTCATTTATATGTTGATTTAGTTTATTAATTATATGTTGCAAGACTTTTAAGCACCCTCTGATGATTCTGGATGACGTATGTCAAAGGGACCTAGTAGAGATTTTAATTAAACTTTACTAAGGCATATTATAATAATATATAATCTAATATATATATTTTTGGATACATGATACATTATAATATGCTAGCTCTATATGTGAGTAAAAGATTTTAGAGTTACAAAAGTAAACGGCAAGGATGATGCTAGAAATAAATAAAGGTGAGATGGAATTGAATGAGTAAAAGAAACTAATATGAAAACAACTAAATATATGGGTTTTGAATACACTCATTACATGAGCCTATCATATTAACACCATGGTGATCAGTGTAGATTTCAACTTATATTAGTTTTGAGACAACACTTGATATACATATAGTATTTGAGAAGTACATTAGGTGGCTTAGCCCTTTAGGGTATCTCTGTGCATTACATATGACAAGGATATTTACTATTGAGCTCAAGGATATTTGCTCCCTTATGGGATGCGAGGGTGTTTGCTCTTCTGTGCCTAAGATGTAAAGAGATTTATAGGATACAAGTTTTGAATGTAATCAAACTGAAGTGTAAAATGAAAGGATTTAAGGGATTGCCATTTATTTATCTGTAAAACTTAGTTCAACATTTAAGTGCGAATAAAATTAAATATCATGGTTATGGACTAGCAAGATGAAAGTTTATAAAATTGTAACTTCTAAATTGATAATAACATATATTTAGCAGGTTTATTAAAGTACCATCAATTTGTTCAAGTAATTAAATTATTACGTGATAAATCTTGTTTTATAGGTTATTTGAGAATTATGTGGACATGATTCTCCCTTTTTAGGGTACATGATGAGTTGTTTAAAAGAGATAAGCAACTTTTAGGATCGATTTAATTAATAGGTAATACACATACGTTAATAAATGTATAAAATATTCTATTTGAGAGGCACAATAGTTTTGAGTTATATTCAGTCAATGACATCTAATTTGTACTCACTAAAGGAGTGTAAAGTAGTATTATAGTTTTCACTAGAGTGTTGCTAGTTTTTCAGCCAATTGCAGTACGAAAGCAACCTATATAAGGATGGATGCTATCACTTAGGAGACTAGTTTAGCTTGAGTATCATTTTAATATCAGTTTTCATACTTTGGCACATAACGCAACTAATATACATTCAAAGCAAAACACATAGATTTTTAGGGTTTCTGAATTTTTATTAAATGAAAGTTGCCTCTAAACCGCTGATTAAGAGACTTAAATACAATTTTAAACTCTAATCTTAAAAAAAGGAAATAAAAGGCATAAGTTAAAAAAACATAAAAATAAAGTCTTAAACTAAAATTAGTTAATTTAGACCTTAAACGAATGATTTTAGAGATGAAAATGAACTCATCCAAATTAGTCATTATGAAATGCTGTCGAACTCGAAAATCAATATTTTTTGATATATTATGGCTCTGTAACTTATTTCAAATTAAAAATTAGGATTATTTATTCATCTGCCAATAGAAAAACACTAGTTAAAATCTCGTTTAAATTTCTACTTATTCAAATCATCTAAAAACTCAAAACTAATTTCTTCCACATTAGCACATCTTTAGAAGGTAGAACCAAATATGACTTTTAGTAATAGAGACTGAAAGATATATGAGATAATGTGAAATATGGAGTTTGATGTAGCTAGAAGTAAAAATATATAGGGGATAAATGTGAAATATGAAGTTTAATGTAGCGAGAAGTAAAGTTCTATTTGACTACACTACACCTTAATGAATGTCATAAATGTGATGTTTGATATATTAATTATTTTTTATTTGTTCATAGAGTTTATAGAATATTAAGTTATATATAAATATTTAATTTTAATATAATGGATTAATTGACTTAACAATATAGTTTTTAAAATATATTTATGCATTAATATATAGTGTATTCTAAAATTCGTTAAAAATATTGGAACTTTTATATCCATTTAAATATTGGAACTTTTATATCCATTTAAATAGTCTCACACCTAATCCTAATAATTTGAGATAAGGATGTGATAAATTTATATAAAAAAAAAATTAGATTAGAACTCTTATAATTAAATATTTATCTTATAAATTGAAAGATCATAATCTCATTTGTTGCCCAACAACAAGGTTCAAAAACAATGTAACATGGATTGGATGAAAGATAACTCCTACACCTTAAACACTAAATCATCTTCCATACATTAATTCTCCAACCTTAGAATATAACTTAGATCAAAATTAGGGCAAAAAAAAAAGTTAATTAACTTATAGAAGGAAGGAAATCCAATTAATCCATGAAATTAATCTAAATAGAGGCAATTAATTAATTAAGTGATATAATGAATCTATAGGTCTAATATCAAACTCAAAACCTTAAAAAAATGGATTTTATTAAGGCAGAGATGTAGAGATTAAGGGTTGAGGGGGCGTATGTGTCAAGAATACATTAATTTCTTATTGTGTTGACTTTTTAGAATCTAAAAAATTTTTATAAAAAATTTTAAAAATCATAATATTATACAATTTGTTGTAACGAATCTAATGATATATTTTTTGTATGAAACAAAAATCAAATGAATTTAAAAACATATGTTAGAAGTGTATTAAATCTATACCATTAAATTTTAAGGGTTTAAATTTAACACATTTATAAAAAAAATATATATATTATAGTATTCGTTATAATGAATTCAATAATATTATGATTTGTAAAAATTTTTATAAAAATTTTTTGAATCCAAAAAAATATTAATACAACAAGAATTAATGTGTTCCCGCTTCAACTTGAAAATTAGAGAGAGAGTTTGTGTTTATATTGGAGGGTCCCCTTAGAATGGTGGGATTTGCATAGCAAAAGCATGACATCTGAAGCGTTCATCTTTTTGTTGCCATCTCCAAATGGTCCCCACTTTCCCTCAAATTTTCCACCCCGTGTCAACTTCTCCCACGTTTAGAAACTACACGTGTCAAACAATCAACGGTCTATTTTATTAGTTTGTGCCATTATCACAAAAAATTATACACGTTAATTTTAATTTGACATCCTATTTAAAATAATAAATTAATAAAATAATATATATAATATAATAATTATAGGATAAGTTTATAACATTTAATGAAGTTTTTTATTTTATTAATAATTTTTAAATTATTATATTTCATCAATTTGAAAAAAATAAATTTACTTTTATTTTTATATAGATTAAGAAAAATAATTAATTTAATTAAAATAATAATTTTTATTTTATATTTTTCATAAATATTTTTTATTTATATTATGAAATAATTATCTTGAAAATAATAATTATTTAATATAAATTTTATAAATCAATAAAATTTTATTATTAATAAAATTTCATTTAATACTAAATCTCATCGTTTTTAAAATTTTAATAAAAAAATTAATAATTTAATAAATTAAATATTTTACTAAAATTAATATATATTATTTTATAAACAAATATTCATATTTTTAACATATATATTTTGTTTAGTCTAATAAAATTAATTATTTATTTAGTGATTAAAATGTGATTAAATGAAATATTAAATAAAAATATATTAATAAATTAATATATCACTTACCTTGTAAAAAAGAAAAATGAATTATAATTATAGATGAATAAAAAAAAATTGAGTCTATTTTTTTCAAACCAAGAAAATATAATATAATATTAATTAATTGATTTATTATTTTAAACAAGATATTTTATTAAAATCATCATTATATTATATAATTTCTCAACACTGTAGTTGGAATCACCCATCACCCCATACTTTCTCAACCTCTAATTTACTAACCATTGCATGTCCTCATCAACCTTTACATGAATTTACTTAAATCAACATGGCTAATTAAGTAAATCATTGTTATCTTAATTACTAACTTACATGTTGGATTATGATTGGTCTGTAGACTGTATTATATATTACTCTTCACTACTTAGTATTAACCCATAAGCCCATTTAAGAGAGAAATTGATCAAGCTAACTCTAAGCAACAATTGAACTACTTTTTTATTTTATTTTTCCCTCTTTCTGTCAAAATAATAAAATTATATATTTATAATTAACATGCTCTGCTTTGTTAAACCCTTCAAATCCTACATAAAAACTTCTCTATTTCAACTGTTCTTCTGATAGTTATAATATATATAATGGAAAGCACTGATTCGTCGTCCGGCTCGCAACAGCCGAATCTTCCACCAGGGTTTCGATTTCATCCTACTGATGAAGAATTAGTTGTTCACTACTTAAAGAAAAAAGCCTCCTCTGCTCCTCTTCCAGTTGCAATAATTGCAGAGGTTGATCTTTACAAATTCGATCCATGGGAATTACCAGGTGTTTTATTGTTTGATCGTACATATAATTATAATTGATGATCTTTTTATGATGGGCTAATTAATGATAAGAATTGGGTTGTTGTTGTTGTTGTTGTGGGTTTTCAGCTAAGGCAGCGTTTGGCGAACAAGAATGGTATTTTTTTAGTCCTAGAGATCGGAAGTATCCAAATGGAGTAAGACCAAACAGAGCAGCAACTTCAGGGTATTGGAAAGCAACAGGAACTGATAAGCCTGTATTAACGTCAGGTGGAACTCAAAAGGTTGGCGTTAAAAAAGCTCTTGTTTTTTATGGAGGTAAGCCTCCTAAAGGAATCAAAACCAGTTGGATCATGCATGAGTATCGGTTAGCTGATAACAAAGTCAATAACAAGCCACCTGGTTGTGACTTGGGTAACAAGAAAAACTCTTTAAGGGTAATTACTAATTACTTTTCTTGATTAATTAATTTTTTTTAGTTTTTCTTATTAATTGGAATCTGACTGCGTTTATACTTGCTCTCATAGTTCTGAAAATAACTACAATATTTATTATTTTGTCTGTTTCTTGATTTCGGTTTTCAGCTTGATGATTGGGTATTATGTCGAATATACAAGAAAAATAACTCGCATCGACCAGTGGATCATGATAAAGATGATTCAGTAGAAGATTTGTTTGGATCAATACCTCCTTCAATATCAATCAGTAGTCAACAAAATGCGAAACTTCAGCTAGTTAAATGCACAAACTATGGATTTTTACTTGAAAATGAGCAGAGTTGTTTATTTGAAGGAATGATGAATAGTAATGAAGGAATCAACATTAATACAAACTCCATATCTCAATTGGGCATTTCTTTATCAAACTCTAGACCCGAAGAACTTTCTATGCTTCCTCTTAAAAGAACAGTACCATCTCTGTATTGGAATGAGGAACTAGACCCTTCTGGCTCTTCTTCAAGCAAGAGACTTCAAGGGGATAATGGAGATGGAAGTACTGTGAGAACTGATGGGAATAGTTCTATTGCTTCTCTGCTTAACCAATTGCCACAAACACCACCATTGCACCAACAAACAATGTTGGGTTCTTTGGGAGATGGAATCTTTAGGCCACCATATCAGCTTCCTGGAGGCTTGAATTGGTATTCTTGATGAAATCTTGATTCACTAATTTTCAGGTGGTGGGTATATAACATGTTATATACTTGTTTATACGTAAAGTTGAAATAATTATCAGTTGTATGATTATCAGCTTCAGATTGGGATTGTTGAGAGAGATTTTTGGTTATTAAGTGGGGAAGAGATTGAGAGAAAGTAATTCAATGGCTCATCAAGTACTTTCTTCTGTTACTACGTGCTGTAACAATATTGTGTAGCTGCCAATTTCAGATGAGGCCATCAGTACTCTCAGACAAGGGCGATTCTACAATGGGGACAGTGGAGCAAGTAAGAATCGTTTTTAAATATACATATCTTTAATTTTTTGCCCCATTAAAATAATTTGAGCTTACCCTCACTAAATAGTTATGTATAGTCACATAACATTATATATACATATTTGGTTGTTATATTTATTAGGAAAGCAAAAAAAAAAAAAAAAAAAAAAAAAAAAAAAAAAAAAAAAAAATTTGAAAAGGTTAATT
>CANXYC011376506.1:0-22811 GCA_948193065.1 Aleurites moluccanus
AAACAATAGTTTTCACCCAAAATTTTTTTATTTTGCCACCTTTCTCTGTGCTTGTCTCCAACCCCACCCCCCCCCCCACTCCCCCCCCCCCCCCCCCCCCCCCCCCCCCCCCCCCCCCCCCTGATTACTGAAACAAATCTAACTCGAGATACACCATCTAAGTACTCTGCTTAAATCACCAATTGACTAGTTCCAATATTTGTTTCTTTTGTTATTCTCTGGCAACTAATTTTTCTGTAATTGGAAACTAATCTGATACTCTAAATTCAATTTTCTATCATCCTGATAAAATTTGTATTAGTTGTGCTTTTCAAAGACAGTAGCATTCATAGAACATAAAAACACTATAGATCACTAGATAAGCACAAGGTATATATCAGTTTAATTGCATAAACAATAACCATGGACTGAAAATATCAAGAAGCAAAACCTAGATATCTGGTCCCACACATGATTCTATGGGTAGCCAGTCATCCCAACATTTGAACTTGTACGATTTGCTTTGTTGGCTGCTTGAGGAGCAGTGGCCTTGGAGAAATACATGTAGTAGTATACATTAAGTATCATTGTTGCAACCACAAACACTGCTCCAGCAACAAAAACACCTTTCCGCAATGTTTCACACGAGAAATTTTGAGCATATATCATTCCTCGGTACTTGGTGTGATAAGCATTCTTCGTTGCACCTGCAATTAGACATGCTTCTGCAACCAGAAAAGTCATCCTGCAGATCCAGAAGATAGATAAGATCTCAGACTCTCAAATAATGTACAACTTGTTCATTTAACTAGAGACTGTCTTGATATCACAAAGATTAGTTCCAATTCAAATGTAAATAAAAGGTTAGTTAGTTCCAGAAAATGAAAAGGATCCTCAGCAAAAGGTTAAATGAACATTAATTCCTATTATTGGCCTTCTCCTTATAAGAGCCCTATTGTATGAGTATAGGCATGTTACTAAAGGTCTTCTCCATCTTGATGTGGCTTATTGTCATTCATAACACTATTGATTTCACCATTTACGGATGTGAGGATCCCAAATGGGGCAACCATAGTCCATAGTTATAAAAGAAAACACGTAATCATTCAGTATGGTGTGAGATGACATATGCCTTGTGCACACGTAGAGAGAGAGTGTGTGTGCACCAAGGTACAAAATGAAATGAATAAATCAAATACATGCAAACAGCCAAGTACTGTATATCCTCAGATAGAGAATGTCATTTGGCTTAATTGTTAATGCTTCATGTGTATTGTTAATGCCAGTCTTATAATAAGATAGGATTCCCATATCAAAATTGTGTGAGAATGTTATACTGCAGGTAAAAAAAATTCTCACCATGATGAGACAAAATAGATGATGGACCAAGCTCGATTTCCTCCTGGGGCTAATGGTCTTCCAAAACACATGCACTTTGTCACACCCATTAGCAGTGATTCACTTGAAAGGAGAAATAAGAAAGCACCCACCCCATAGCCAGTTGCAACATCAGAGTTGTATACACAATATGTAGCATTTGTTGGATCTTTCTCAATACGACCCTGTCATATAGAAAATAAAATAGTCCAAATGAAACCAACAAGAAAAGAAAATATGAATGATTGAATGAAAGCATCTAAGTTGGTGTTGAATTCCCAATTATAGCATACTAAAATGATCATGCCTGTTTACTGCTGGGGCAAAGACAAATCTAGAAACTACCAGTTGCCTGCACACAAATAACAAACTATCCCTATTCCCCATCAAACAAATGCATTAGCTAACATATTAGCTATGGGGTCCCGGTTCTATTGTTTAAGACTGCCTGAAGCAAACATAAAGAACTGAGTGATCTTACTTGAAATTACCAGACTAAACAAAAGATTATGTATTTATGTAGTGACTGAAAGATTTTGAATCACTTCTAAAAAAAATTTCTTTTACAAAATTTCAAAATTTCCATTCAAGTAAGATGTCATATTTTTGTTTAATGCATAAAAAATCCACATCTATTTACTCTATTTCCCTTTTATTAGTGAGAAACTTTGGGTGTTCATGGGAAATAAAGTAATGACACAGCCAAAACCTACAGAATAAAATATCTCACTTGCAGAGATACAACCATATAAGCATACCTAGATTGTATTATGTGCTTTCTCCAAGACTGCGGCTTTAATACCACTGTTAAAACATATTTTGGGATAAGGAATGCCTAATCATATGTGACTCATCTATTAACTAATGAAATGATGATGAGTTAAAGTTAGCGGCATTAACTACATCTCTGCTTTTAACACCAGCGATTCACCTAATGATGCTTATTAGGTCCAAGCAACCCTAGCAAATAGGTTAGAGCCTACCAAAGAGTCTCATCATAGTTGTCTACAACCTGGTTGATAGCAATACTTGGATAAATCTTTTTCAGCTAATTCTTTTGGTGTAATCCTACAAATTCTTAGTACCCCACACCACAACTCCATGGCAAGTTGTCATTCCCTTGCAGCATTTTAAACTTAAATTATAGTACCCTGCACCAACATAATTTATTGTATAATCCAAAATAAATTGTTTATTGTATTGCCACTCCGCCATCTAATATCTCAGGCAAAGTAAGGTTATAGGCATAATGTTTCTTGGTTCCATACGTTCTACTGAAAGTTGATTTTTCAAAAATCCTTTTCTGCAATATATGAGTTTGGGACAGATATGAAAATTGTACAAATGCATTTGTGATCCAGGAGAAAGCTAAGCAATTTTACAAAATTCTATAAACACACAGAAAACAGAAGGAACTCACAAGAAACCCACCGAGGCATACACTTATTAGTTTAAGTACTAACCATTACGAGCCAACATTGGGCACCATTGACCAACACAAATTTTCCTAAGCCGCCAAAATTTGCTCTTTATTTCTTTCTAAGAATTTTCTCTTATATTCAAGTATTTAAAAACCTACTTCAAAATAATGTGAAGTTCATATATGTTGAAACCCCAAAAAAATAAAATCTTTGTAAATATTTTCCAGAAATAAACTATTTTGCATGAAATAAGTGAAATCTTAATTGCGCAATTATCTGGTAGAACTTTCCCTTTATTAAATCTTGATGCCAGCATTAACCCCTCATCTACCCACCACCACCCCCCCACCCACCCCCATCCTCCCCTATAGATCTTGAATTTAAAGCCATTAAAATTCCAAAGAAACAACAGTTACTGTATGTCATTTTTGGGAATTAAAATGAGAATAAATATTAAGTGTAAAACCTATAGAGATACTATATCACATGCAGAGGTCCAATGATGCACGCCCAAATTCAAAATTTGCAGAAATCTAGTAGAAAACTAAAGCTTAAAATTTCATAGTATTGTGTTACATCAAAATTCAAATGGCCTCCCAAGATCAACTTGGGTCATTAAACTAACTTTAGGGATCAAAAGGAATATCCAGAGGTTGCAAGTCCTTACATTTGCAATTCAACTAATTCTGTTTACAATGTCCTAGAGGCTCCAGGGCGTATGAGAGCTTATTCAACTAATCTTACTTAATCCTAAACTCATCACGTATTATCAATTTATCATCACTGCATTCTGCTTTCATCTATCTGAACTTGTTCATCTGAGCCATAGAGTCCCGTATTAATTATCTTAACAAAGGACAAATCTAATAACGAAATAAAACTAAGCAGGAACTTAAGCAAATGATCGACTCATAAAACTCTTAATCTCAATCATAATCAAAAACCTATAGTAATTAATGAATTAACAATTAAAGTCACAGATCTCCAAAATTCGAAGCATCTAATGAAAGAAAAACAGAGATCAAAGCTTGAAGAATGAGGAATTAGAGAAATGCTTAACTTCATTCACAGCTACAAAGCAATTATAAAACGAAAAATAAAAGGCCAAAGAGAGAGAAAAAGAAGGCATACAGTGCTTCTTCGTCTCTCTGCGGCAATGGCGAATCCAAAGGCAACGAGGCTGAGAACCACCACGAGAAGGTGGACGAGAGTCGAACCCTTCCCTTCTCCCATCTGAAATCTCTTCTTTTTTCAGGTCTGCTAGAGAGATAGCTTCGTCTAGAGAGAGAAACAGAAAGAGAAAGAGAAGCTTTAAGCTCCGTTTACTGGCTGATAAAGCTGAGTTAAGTACAGTACCGAGCGCTGATCGAGGGACTCGCTTTCTACGCAGAGAAGTGAAAAGAAGCAGAGTGGTGTAAAAAGAAGTGAAAGGAAATTTTTTCTTAGACCCACGCTATTTTAGTATGTTATGTTCACGTGCGAGTTAAAAGAGAGTCACAACCCAATAGAGAATGAGCGTTAATTACACGTGATGTTTACTTCTGGGTACAAAGATAAAACCTGGTTTTGTGATCATATGCGACGCGGGTTATGGCCTATATATACATTATACTCTCAAAAGTCAAATAAAAGAATAAATTACTTTTTAATTTTTAAAATTTACCATAATTAATAATTGTCTCTTTATTTTTTTAAAAACTTAAGTAGTTAGTCTTTTTACATTGAGTTTGATAGTTAATTTAGTCATTCGATATAAAATTTTCATATTTTTATTAAAAATAAAAAAATTATAAATAAATTAAAATATAGTAAAATATCAAAATATCATTATTTCTTCATTCCCTGGATTTTAGTTTCTTTTTTTTTTTTACTTTTTTTAATCAAAATTAAATAAATAAATTTTAATTTATTTAATTAAAATTAAAATAAATATTTTTAATTAAAAATATTTTTATTTAATTTATTCTATATACTTAATTTAAAATTAAAATAAATAATATTACTTTTTATTTATTGAAATTACTTTTTGTATGTTTAATTAAAATAATTATTTTTATATATTTAATTAAAATAATTATTTTTTATATATATCTAATTAAATTTTAAAAAGGATAATATAAATATATAAAAAATAAGAAAAATATTTTCTGCCAATATTTAAAACTGTAAATGGATGTTTGAATTTCAATTAAAAATTTAAAACTCATTAATTAAGTTGAAAATATTATAGAATAATTGAATTTTTTAACTCAAAATTATTTATTTGAGAGTTTAGTAATGAAAATAAATAATAAATTTTGAATCCAATTGAGTTTTTTAAACATCAAAATGATGCTGATTCTAAAAAGTATTTATAATAAAATATTTTTTGAGATAATAATTTTTTATTATTCAAAAAATATTTTATTATAAAAAACACTTTTGATTTAAGGGTGGAGTATAATATAATATGATTTTATTTAAAATGAAAATGGAATAAAACTTTTGAATTTTGTAGGTAGATCGACGGGTAGAATTGATTGATAGGAGGGAGGACTTATAATAAGATAATGAAGTCACCCACATTGAACTCTTAAATCTTTGTACACTAGAAATTAGACAAACATCTCAATATTTGCAGGAGGGATTGAGAAGGATGTTCCAGAAAGCGGCCTGCATTTCGTTAAAATTAGCAATTATGCCACTTAAAAAGCAACTTCTCAAAGCCAAGTCAAAATTTTTTAGGCCTTTGCCCATTTCCCAACTCCTTTTAGCCTATTAGCAAACAATTGTCAAAGTCTTTCTTTTTTGCCACCAAGGCTCTAATTTGATGGTAAAAAGCAAGTTTCATTAAGGAGAGGTCTTGAATTGTTATTGTTTTCTTGTTAATTAGATTTATAATCTATAAAAATTAAATATGATGACTTATTAAAAAAATAATCTTTCTATTAATACTAATTACTAATATCATAATTTTTATAAAAATAAGCAAAATCTTAAAAAAATATTTTATTTTTCTTTAAAAACATTAAAATAATGTATTTCTTTCTTTAGGAGAGGGGTTGTCAGTAGTCACCAACTCACCATAAAAGAAGACATTTGAATTATTATTATTATTATTTTGGGTAAGTTAGTTAGAAAGATTGACTGTAGAAGGCTATAAATGGATTTTGAACAGAACTTGGCAGATGAATTGAAATTGTGGTGGGTTAGGCAACCATTTGTACATTTTCCAAATTAACTTAACAGATCTTCCACTTTGAAAAATCAAAACCAGAAGTTAAGTGGTTATTGGACTCATACCAGGATATTGTAGTCAAAATTATAAGTTATTAGGTTATTTTCATTATCATAATCTATATAGAAAATTTAAGAGATTGAAAAATTGAATTAAACATTCTATATAGTGAGATTTGTATATACATTCAAGCACAAGCTACAAATAAAAATGGAAGTATTATAAATTTGCATACAATGTATTAAAGATGTATCCATGGTAAATATTTTCAGCCATGGAAACAGAGAAGAAGATGCATTTGTTATATGGTAGAATTAAGTGCATTGTTGAAGTAATGTTGCCTAAATCTTAGAGAAATAAATTAGTTCCATTGTGTTTGTTGAATAAATGTACATAAAGAGTATAAATGTTTCTAACACTTGCTCAATAACTTTTCATCCTTCCAATGTGAAAAATTAAATTTTAAAAAACTATTTACTAAAAATTATTTTTAGATTATATTTTGATGAGATGAAATTATTTATATACCTAGATTTTTTTCTCAAATATTTTCCTTATTTTATTTTAGAGCATAAGAGCTTATATGTGATTCCAAAGAATCTTATTGCACATTTGATGAATACTTAGAATTAGACTTCTAAATTTAGTTAGAGAGATTCAGCCAAAATGATAATTCATCCGGTTTTAATAAGTTTCTGATTTAATGATATTTTAGGCATTTTCAAAGTTAAAATATTTTGAGTTTAAATTTTAATAGAAATAATTTGAGTTTAAATTTTAATAGAAATTAAATTTAAAAAAAATAAATAAATAATATTAAAAAATAGATAAATTACTTTAAATTTTTAAATTTTTACATAATTAACGCTTACATCCTTACTTTTTTGAGAAACTAATTAGTTAATCTCTATACTTTGATTTCATCATACAATTTAGTTTTTCTATATAATTTTTTTATATTTTTATTAAAAATTAAAAATTAAAAATTAAAATAAATTAAAGTACAATTTCTGAAATATCCCTCTCCTTAATTAAAGTACATTTTCTTTAATTTTTCATTTATTTTTTGCATTTTTAATTTAATTAATAAATAAATATATAGAAAATATTTTTCAAGTAAATATTCATAGAAAAAATAAAAATACATTTAAAATAAAAATAAATTGAATTCCAAAAATGCCCATGCTTTTTTGCTTTATTTATTTATTTTTTAATTTTGATATATTTAATTTAAAATTAAAATAAATAAATTTATTTTTTATTTAACAAAAATAATTATATTTTATTAAATTAAAAACTATTTTTTATTTAATTAAAATAATTATTGTTAATTAATTAATTTTATTTTTGTATATTTAATTTAAAATTAGAATAAATGAAACTACTTTTCATCCATTGAAAATTACTTTTTGTATACTCAATTAAAATAATTACTTTTATTTATTTATTTAAAATAATTACTTTTTTATATTTAATCAAATAATTACTTTTTTAATGTATATTTAGCCTTGTATATATATAAAAGAATAAGGGAATATATATATATATTTATTTTAATTAAATATACATAAAAATGATTATTTTAATTAAATATTAAAAATTAATTATTTTAATTAAATATAGAAAAAGTAATTTTTAATTAAATACAGAAAAGGTAATTTTTAATAGATAAAAAGTATTTTTATTTATTTTAATTTTAAATTAAATATATAAATAAATAAATAAGTAAAAAAAAAGGCATTTTTAGGAATTTAATTTAATTTTTCTTTTATTTTTAATTTTTCTATGGATATTTAATTGAAAAGTAATTAAATATTCTAAATATTCATTTATTAATTAAATAAAAAATAAAAAAAATAAAAATTAAAGGAAATGTTTTTAATTAAGTAGAGGAGCATTTTAGGATTTTGATAAAAATTTAATTAAAAAAAAAAAAACGAAAAGAATGACTAACTTGATTAACAAAATTAATGTACAGGATTAATTAATTAGTTAGTTTCTAAAAAAATTAGAATATAAATATTAATTATATCAAATTTTAAAAATTAAAAAGAAATTTACCCTAAAAATTTATGAATTTATTATTATTATTTTATTTTTAGTTTATATTCTTGGTCTTCTTGGTCCTTTGATGAGATTTTTCAGTTCTTCTTTCACAGAGATTTTTTGTTCTTCGTTTATAGAAGCATCATATTTTATTAGATTATTTACAGTTTGTAAGTTTATTTTCATAATTTTAAATTTATTATTACTATTCAAATAATCATATTTTTTTAAAGATATGAAAGTCGAATAATAATTTAATCATCATCCATCATAGCGCATTTTTCGTCGAGTTATCAGTTCAAATGCTTTATTAATATAATTGAAAAATATTATAAGAAATTCAAAATATTTTAATAATACATATATGGTAACAATATATGGAGAAAAATAATTTATATATAATGAATTTGGCAAATGCAAGTATGGCCTCCAATTGGAAAGAAGTTCTTTGAGACTTTCATATCTCCCGCCTCTCTCACCAGTAATTAGCTAAGGAAATTGATTATCTTCTTCGCATGGGATGGGTTCATTACTTGGATTTTGAGTTGGAGGTATTTTTTTTTTTATCAAATAATATTACAAGCCAATCTTTATTATATATTGCATTAAGTTTTCCCTTATTTTCATACAAATGATAAAATATAATCTAATTTTGTTATAGTTACATAAAATAGAATTCATAATATTTATACCAAATATAAAAACAAAACATCAAAAGTAATCTTTATTAATATAAATGCTTTAACCATTTGAAATAAGACGGAAGTTTAAACATTGCATTTACAATGCACTAGATTTAGAATAAGTGAATACAATAAAACTTAATTCCCATTTAAAAATACACGCATTGAAAATTATAAAATTATTAAGTATTTAAATATTTAATTATTAAAAATTAATTATCGATTCGTCTTTTTCAAATTAATAAAATTTAATAACAATTAGAAATTATAATTACTGATTATAATTTTACCAACAAAAAAAATATTTTTATTTTAAATCGATTGTCAATCGTCCGTTCAAACACCTTAAAAACTAATAAAATCAGTTTGTGGTATGAAAAAATCATCCCAATTCTCCACTCTGTAAAAAACATAGTAAAACTCACATGGGCAATGCTGATAAAATTTAAATTAAAGTCAAGGTAAAATTAATTTGAAACTTGAAATCCCATATCTTTTCCAGAAGCTAAAGTTTAGCAGCAAATTTAGCATGGAAATATTGACTTACACTGAAAATACTATTGCTTTATCTATCAATTATCAACAACTTGTATCCTTGTCATTTCATGCAAACTGAGCTGTTATTCGCGAGAAATTATATTGAATTATTAGTATATTTTTTAATTTTTATTATTTATTGTATTAAATATAAATATAGTAAAATTTTTTTTTTATAATATAATATATTTACATATTTTTTAAATTTTGTTTTTTATAAATTTAGAATTTAATTTAAAATAATCATATATAATTGTATTTAATCAATAAATATATATATAATGCCTACAGACATTAACAGTTAAATTCTTTCAATTTTTTCTTAAACACTACTATTACCATACAATGTGTAATTGAGTTAAATAATTGGAGTAAAAATTTCCAGAACTCAACAAAAGAAAAAATTATCTAATTTTATTTTTTATACTCAAACTTGTTTAGTTACAAGATTTTAAATGGCAGTCATGATGATAGTAGTGGTCAGGATGCAAATGTTTAAATTTGTAGCAGTCAAAATGTAACCATCATCATGGATCAATATTATTGTGAACTTAATGTAAAAAATTACAAGAATTGATCGTGTCATATATGCAACACTTATAATGAGTTACCATTATTATTTTAAAAATACATTACATAACTCTGACTCTTAATAATAGAGTCCTCAATTATCCTCCTACCACAGGAATTCATCAAATCCTGAAGAACCTAACAGCTGTGAAAAATGAGAGATTTGACAGTTAACAGATTCAGGTCCTCATCCCTTGGATGAGATAGGATATAACATTACTAAATTAATATCTAATAAATTAATAACTTTTATTATATAATAATTTTATTCAAATCTGATTTATATAAATGAAGTAAAATAATAATTTTAATAAATTAATAAGATAATATTTTTTTAAAAATTTACATATAATTATATGATTTTATTTATATTATAAATTAATAATTTATCAATATTGTATATATAATAAATAAACTAGCTATAATATTTTATTAAAATGTAAGTCAAATATTTCATTTTTAATTTTTCTTATTACATATAGATTTTATTTAGTTAAACTCTTAAATTATAATAAAAACTTATGAAATATTAATGATATTTTGAGTTCTTTTTTACTCATTTTTTTACAAACCTACGGATTTATTAGATATTTTTTTAGCCCTTTCATGTTTTCTGTTATGATACCGTATAAAATTTTAGTATAGATTTGAGAAAATCAATTTTAATAGCTAATTTATTAAGGTTGGAGAGTTCAGTTATAATTTACATATTTTCCATTTTTAATTAATAAGAGATTTTTCCACATGTTTGTTTATGTTTTTATATTCTAACATATCATCATTAAAAATTTGTTAAAAAATATAAAATGTGAAAAAATTAAGACGGTTAAAAGATATTAAAAAAATAAATTAATTAAACATATTAAAATAAATTTAAATTATTTTTTAATAATTATATATTTTGTAATTAAAATATTTATTATAAATAGGAGGGGAAAAAATACTATTTTATCATTATTTATTTTTTTCTATCCGTGGATTAAAAATTACTTTTTCCTTTCTCGTTAAAAAAAAAAAAAAAAAAAATACTCCCCCAATAAAGCCTAAAGGGTATCTGCCCCCTGATTGTAATTGTGATATCTGAGGAAATGCAGCACGGATTAAGGAAACTATGATGGGCTTTAATGGACAGTGTGGAAGCGACCCATGTTTGGTTGCACAGATTCATCCCAAGTTCTCAAAGATTTGGAGGAAGCGAAGACGACTTACCCAAATTCATTCATTAGAATTATTGGATTTGACAACAAGCGTCAAGTTCAGTGCATCAGTTTCATTGCCCACAAGCCTTCTGGTTTTTAAAACCTTTGTTTTTTGGGCATTCATTTCACAAATTCCATTTGTCATTCATCAATCTGCAATTGTTTTGAATTCGAAATAAAATTTACTGGTTTTTGTTCACCAGCATCAGTTCCAAACATTTATGTCAATCCATTAATTGCACTCTACATGTTTGATAATATGCCAAGTACAAAAGCAACCTCAAATCTCTATAATACTATCTGTATGGAAACCAAATTAGAACAACAATGGATTTTCAACTAAATTTTACGAGAAATTAAGCAATTTTATTAATGAAATTAGAGCTTTCTTAAGGATTTGGTACCTGATTGATGCTGCTCAAGTTCCAAATATCAAAATCCCAAACAACATCACTAGACATTTCACTACAAGCCACATAATACTCCACATCCCAAATTGGCAACCAAATTGACCCCCATGACATTTGCTCATCCACAACGCCCAGCCTGAACCACGGCAAGTCCTCCCAACTTTGATAACTCTCTGCCAGCACTACCGGACTTGATTCTCTGCAGTCATTCTTTCTCTCCTCTTCCACCTTCTCAACTTCTCTCTTGCCTTTCTTTTTTGCCATTGCCTTTGTAGATTTCATATTTTGAGCATTACCCACATTTCTTTGCCTCTTCATTTTCTTAAACCAAAGTATAATGCTTTCAATAAATTAATCAAGGGTATAAGCTCATATATAAAAACAAGAACAAGAAAGAGTTGAGCAAGGAGAGAGGAAAAAGAAAAGATTGATTGCATTTATGGGGAGAATAAGTTGTTTACTTGTTTTGGGAAATTGGAGTTGCATGGCTAAGAGGTAGCTGGTGACGATGACAGCAGTTTGAGAACTTTTTTTTTTTTAGTCACTTGCACAATTTCTTGATCTTCTTGTAGATAATATATATTAAGGGGGTGTTTGGATAAAAATATAAAAAATAGCGTTTTATTAAAATAATTTAATTTTGTTAAAAACGAGTGTTAATTATAAAATTTTTATTCTCAGCTTTTAAAATTTGCGTTAAATATTAAAAATAATCTAGTTTTTTTTTTTTTACCCAAACACTTCAAAAATTACAAAATTTCTAGCTCATAACGTTTAGCTTCTTATCCAAACACCCTCTAAATTAGTGTTTAGATACAAACTTAATTTTAAAAATAAAATTTTAAAAATATTATTTTAAAAAAATTATTATACCTAGTTTAATTTTTTTTATTTTTAAACTTTAAAATATCATTTTAAATTAATTATTTAAAAAATTATTTAAAATTTTTAAATTTTAAAATTATATTTTATATATATTTTAAATAGATTCAAACTCCACCTATAAAAGAAATTCCATTGGAACTCTATGTCAATTTGGACTAGTTTTTGATAAATTTGCCTTTGTTCATTGAATTTTTAGTGATGTGGAGACAGGTGGGTTAAATAAAGATCCTGAAATATCCAATCAAATTTTGTCAAATCATGAAAATAAAGATATGCTTCATTGTGTTCAACAGTGGCCGCAGGATGACAATTGTATCTAAAATTTTCAAAAAACTTCTAATACATATTAAAAATGTAAATTTTTCAAAAAATAATTTTCACTTTTAAATTTTTTAAAAAATTTAATGTCAACTTCTAAATATTAAGAGATTATATTCACTACTGGCTGTATTATATGAATTAAAATCTTCTTATATTAAGAATTTTGATGAATATGATAAATCATATTAATATAATTTTCACAATTATATATAAAATAAATTATTGAGATTTTTTTGAAAATTTAAAAAAATACGGCTAACATTTTCTAAAAAACTATATATATATTCAACTAATGCCGATTACAGGAACCGTATTAGATGAAGGTTTGGGGTGCATCAACCTCTAATTTTTAAAATTAATTTTTATATTTATATATTTTTAAAAATATACTATATTAGCATTAAATTTTAAAATTTTTATTTTAGACTATATATTCTAAAAATATATATATTTTAGCCCCTTTAAATTTTAAAAATTTTGTCTATTCTATAAATATTTCATAATTTTTTCTTAATATATATATATATATATAATTTTATTTTTTAAAAATTTTATTTGTTATCAATGTATTATTATATTTATAAATAAATAAATATTTTATAATATAATAATAATATTAAAAAATTTTACATTAAACTTATAAACTTGAATTTTTTTTTATAACTATTTTTAATCCCTTAATCATTTGGTTATTATGCTCTGTTATCATTTATGAGAATGAAGATTTGAATTCTCTTAGACATATGATATTAATACACTTTTAATGTTGCGTATATAGTTTAACAATAAATATATATTTTCTTAAATAATATATTTAAAATCGATTCTTCTCCTTTATACTTAAAAATATATAATTTCAATCTTTAAATATAAAGTAAATAATTGATTTTTTTTTTTTACTGTAATTATCCTCTTTCATAAATTTTAAATTTTAATTTAAAAAAAAATATTTCAAACCTTTATTTTACAATTAAAAATGAAAATCAAGTAAATATAATGTATTATGTTGATCCCAATATAAGCATAGATGACAAATGGATGGGTTGGGTCGGTTTTGAGTTCGAATCAAATTCAATTTCAAATAATTTTGGATTCGAGTTATCATCGGATCAAGTTATTAATCATGTCGGATTATTATTAATCTGGATTATTTTTTGAGTCAAATAATCAATGGATCGGATTATCATTGAATTTGGATCGTCATCAGGTTGAGTTGTTAACAACTCGGATCGTCAAAAAATCGAGTTATAATCAAGTTTCGGTCGTCATTAAATCGAATTGTCAACGGGTCAGGTCGTAAATTACTTGGGTCACTATCGAGTTTCAGGTCATCATCTGATCGGATCATTTCAATTATTAAATTTATCGATTCAGATTTCGGGTAAATTTATTGCAGTAGATTACTAAATCCTTTATTAATTATAACCCATACAAATATTGATTTCAATTTTCAATAGTCATGTTTATCCACCAATTTAAAATAAAACCAATTGGTATATAGTTTATAAATCTATAATCTAATAAATTTTCATGAAAAATCCAATTTAAGAATTTAACACATCATTAACTATTATATTTCTATTTATAATAAAAAAAAATCATATTTCTTCCTAAAAAAAAAACTACATAGCTTTTATTATTATTAGTTCTTGCTTGTAATCTATTGGAAGAGTCATTATTATTTTTATATGTGCAGTATATTTTAATGAGAAAAGATAATTAAGAGAATTTATTCCATATAGCATTTTGTTTGTGTTGGACATATCTAAATGAAATTACATTCTCTCAAAAATAATGGATTAATGCTATTGGATTTATGTTTTTTCGAAATGTCTTTCATCATATGATTGATTATGTGAATGATTATGTGAAGTTAGATCACTACAAAAGTAATAGAGTGAAGTTTTAAGAATTTTCATATTATATTAAATTAACTTTGCCCACACACATATATAAGTTATTACGGGAAAAATTTAGATATATAATGTAATAATGCGCGCGCGCGTGTGTATATATATATATATATATATATATATATATATATATATATATCCCAAAAATTTATATTAATTTTTTTGAGAAAATTAAGTAAATAATTTTGTAATTTAGATTTTTTCTCATTTATAATTATATGCATATTTTAAATTTTTTAAGTATAAGGTAGTTTTGTATCAGGTTATTTTATATTTTGGTTATTTCAAGTTCGGATAACCTTCGGGCTGGATCATTGTTCAGAATGAATTATTTTTTAATTGAGTTGTGTCTGTATTTGGGTTATTTCGAATTGATCCAATATTATATTCGAGTTATTCTCATATTGGATTTTGTTATATTGGTTAATCTTCAGATTTGAATTACTTCCAGATTGAATAATTTAAATTTTAGATTATTGATTATTAAAGTCAAATCAAATTTAAGTCAAATTTAATATCATACAAATCAAATTGAATATCTGGACTGGGGTTGATTTTGCCATCTATAAATATAAGAGGATATTACTTCACGATAATAAGATTATGACCACTTTTTAGGTGACACTTCTTTTTAAATTCACACTTTACATTATCAAGACAATCTCCCACTTCTTCTATTTTATTTTTCTTTTTCAAAAATTTATTTTGTTCTAATGAATTTCAGTTTAAAAAAATTGAAAATACAATAATTGTATTTTTAATTTTTTATTATTTACACTAAATACATAATAAATTCATTTATTTTTATAAAAAAAATTTAATTATATGTTTTTATTTTTCTATAATTAAAATTATTTAATAATTTTCTTAATCCTTATATACATAAAAAGGAACGATGGAATATTAATAGCACTGTTATTTTATTATCTCATGTTTCTAAATTTTTTAAATAAAAATTATATTTTGATGTGTAATTCATAATTTTAAATCGGGTTTTCTAACGAATGTCCTAAGAGCACTCGTTAAAATTAAATATTTAGATAATATTAAATAAATAAATTTAAAAATAAAATAAATGAATGAAACTTAAAGATTATGACATGTGATATGAGTGATTGTAATGAAATATAAATTTATCAGTATTTTTTTTTTTTATCATTCAGCTTATTTTTTATATTATTGTATTTATATTTATTTAATATAATTATTTTATAAATATATTATTTTAAATTAATCACTCTTAATGAGTGCTGTTAGGATACTTATTAGAAAAACTAATTTTAAATAATATTTTTAGTTTATTTTTATGTCTTGTAATTCTTTCACAAGAATTGAAAAAAAAAATATTAAATAGAGCAATTACAAGAAAAAAAATATAATCTCAAAAAATTAAAAAAATAATCGCATATTTATAAAGATATGTGCAGTAATTAAAAAAGTGTAAATAAAAAAGATAAGGATAAAATTAAAAAAAAAATTAAAGTGATATATAAATTGGAAATAAAATAAATTTTTTAAAGTGACAAATAAAAGGAACGGTGTGAGCATCAAACGTCAACAATTAATGAGAGAATATTAAAAAATTATTATTTAAAATAGTAATTATTTTAATTATTTAGATATATTAAATAAAATTATTCATATTTTTTAACATCATACTCTTCGGTAATTAAATATGTAATTTACTGTAAAATCAATGGTTGAAATTTTTTAAAATTAAAAATTAAAAAAATTCAGGGCTGGATTATTATTGTATAAAAGAAATCTCAACCATTAATTTTATTTTAAAGGTGAAGATTATACTAATATGATCTATCATATTCATCTTAATATGATAATTATTTATTTTATATTTAATAGTGGATATTAAATTAAAATGATATATTATGTTCATCTCAATATAAAAGGATCTTCAAAGAGAGAATATATATTTTATATATAAAATATCATATTTGATTATTACAATTATATATTTTATATATTACTATTTTCCAATTTTTTTTAGAATGATTTATTTAAAGATATTTAAGCTAAATTTTTAATTAAATAAATCCACTTATACGTATATTTCATTGATTTATATTTATTAATAATACATAAAATAATAATTAATTTCTAAAATTCTACCGTGTTTGTTATAACATATAATATAATTATAATATTTTGATATTATTTTTTTTTTTATAAATTTCATTCTGATTAGTTTTATTTTGATTTTATGTTGGTATATATTATATTTAACAAAAATTAAGTATAATATTATAATTATAATTATACATACATGTGATGTATATAATATATATAATAAAGAAAATTTGGAAAAATATAATATATAAAATTTAAATTTCAAGTTGTATGGACGCACGTGCCAGGAAAAAGTTGCACGCTCCTAGATGTAAACGGTTAGAACCAACAGCCGAATCGCAATGTTGAGTTTTAAAAAATCACGTTGGGATTTGAAACGCAAATTGAAATATAAGTGGACCGCCAATGTTTCACTTTTTGGATGCACCGTTCCATTTCTGCAGTTTGTTCGGTTCATCTATTATTTTTTTTAAACTACGAGTTTTTTTTTTTTTTTTCCAATGAAACACATTATTATATTATTATTATTATTATAAGAAAATTCGATGAAATTCATTGTTGTTGATTGATGGCGTATGATTTCATCAAATACTTACTATCGAGATTGAATCTATTTGTTGGATAAATTTACTATATGTAATAAAAAAAATTTAATTAGAGATTCATCGGTATTATTCAAACGAAAATTCTGATATTTAAATCAGTATAATTATTATTATGCCATTTCGATATAAATGAAAATATGAGAGAAATAGAGTTTTCTCGCCGTAAATGAGATTTCCTTTTTGTTATATTAATTATTTATTTATAGAGAAAAATAATAGAATTATAAGATTTCATATATTTTTATTTTATTGGTTATTTATTTTAGTCCTCATCAATGATAGTTTTATTTTCCTAGAGCGATCAATACATGAGACAACAATAAAAAACATTATGATACAATACTTAAGTTATAAAGGATTCATAATAAAATCACAAAGAACTTCTAAATTATTGATTAAAAACAAAAAGATAAAACAATGTAGAATAAAATTAAATAATAATTAAGGATGAATTTAATTAACATTGAGTTTAGAGTTTAAAATTTAGATTACATATATTTAAAATTTAAAGTGTTAATATCCATAATTTATTTAAATTGAATATATAATTCAATATTATCGATAAATTTAATATTTTTTAATTCAAATGTAAGTGATTCACTTTCACCTGCACATCTTGGACACGAATCATCTTCAATGATTCCCCTCTTCTGTAAATGGACCCTTTGGAGACTCAACGTTTTAGCCATTGAAATTGTTACTAGGACCCCAAAAGCCTCAACCTGTAGACTTGACTTGCACTTCTATTTAAAAGCATTGCCAAATAAAAAAATACATGAACTATTCCTTCAAACTATAGCAATATCTACCCATACGCTTTAATAGTTGAACGCAACATCATTGTTGAATTTAATAATCCCTAAAAGGGGGATTCCATTTCTGCAACTGATGAGTGACGAGGTGCTCTCTAGAATTTTGGTGGCATAAAGATAACTATTTTATGGAATCAACCATTCTTCTTATTGCAGTTGCCGGATTTGGGGTAATATGGTTGAAAACACAATAATTTACTGCTTTCCCATATTAGCTAGTAAAGCATAGCGATTTTCTGCATTTTTAAAGGATCTGGGAGGAGTTTACAATGCTAGACTACCAAAAGGAAAAGGAAGTATTGGATGTTAAGTTAGATTTGCAGATGACAAGACTTGAAAACTATGTTCGTCATCGTATGTGGGCATTCAAATAGAATATGCTCAATAGATTCTAAGACCCTATCACAAATGTTACACAAAGGAAAACTTACAATTTTCCTGCGATGAAGATTTACACAAGTTGCCAAAGAATTACATGAAGATCTTCGTATAAACATTTGAATTTTTGGAGGCACTTTTAATTTACTTATGTTCTTCCAGTAAAACTTATAAATATTAGCACTTGAAGATGGTTCGTGCTTGTTACTTTTGATACTATTTTTCAGAAAATGGTAGGCTAATCTTATCTTGAAAATCACATCCTTCTCACAGTGCCAAACTAATATGTCTGAGTTATTAGGCTGGCCAATAAGGATAGAAAGAATGGCTTCCATTTCCTTCTAACTAAACAAATATTCAAGCTTCTGCCTGTTCTAGTTGAGGGTAACTGGGATGATTAAATCTCTAACAGTAATTATCTCTGTATTTTGGAGTCTAGAGATTATGGTTTAAAATTTGGAATATATGGGATCCATTTATCGGCTTAGATATTGATATCCTTCCCACTGTTAACATTCCATTGAATTCCTAGTGCAATTGCATCCTTACCTATTAGAAACCTAGATTGCTCAGGATAGGTTGTAGCCTTTCTTAGCAATACATATGTCCCATAAGGAAAATATATACCTTTTACTACTATTGGCCATAAGTCATCAAGATTCTGCAAAAATCTCTAGCACTATTTAGCTAGCAAAGCATCATTGAAGCACGAGAAACTTATAAAACTCAATCCTCCTTCTTGCTTAGAGAAGAATTTAGCTAGAGTTCTATCTATTTAGTCACAAAAGGTCTTTGAGAATTTAAAAATTAACATTGCATAAGTAGGAATAGCAGATAAAATAGTTTTTATTATTACCTCTACCCGCAGGAGAATGAGATTTCTGCTTCCACACAGCTACTTTTCACTATTATTTCTTTTATGAACACCAATACTTGAGTTCTAGATCTTCCCCTATGGGTTGGGAGGCTTAGATAAGTCTCCTTAGGGTGAGTATGGTGCAGATTGAGAATGAGCATAATATAATGTCTCAAATATGTTAGAGAATGCTTGTTAATAGTGACTGAGGATTTTTTATTACTAATTCTTTGCCCTAATGCCCTACTATAGGATTCCAAAATGCTTTTTAGCATCAAAGCCTCGTGGGTTGAAGACTTTCGAAGATGAGAGTGTCATAAGCAAATAGAGCACATGTGAACATGGGACACCTCTTAGAAATCTTGTATTCTCTAATCCAACCTACATGAAGAGAGTCACTCAAAACACAAGATAAAACATTAGTTATAAACAAAAATAAAAGAGGAGACTTTGGGTCTTAGGGATAATAGGGGAGGCGGGACGAGGGAAGCTTCCTCTATCCCCACCCTGTCTTAGTGGTAAATCCTCATCCACATCTATACCTCATATACATAGATAATTTAGTCCACATCCTCATCCTTGCAGGGATCTCGTTCGCCACTTGATTTTTATATTGTTAAATTTATCTATATTTATAAAATTCATAAATAATTGCTAAAATTATTTAGAAAATATTAATAAATTTCGACGCATAAAATATCAATCAAATATAATTAAAATGTAAATATACATAACAAATTAAAAATGTTCCAAAATATTGTTTCATAAAACATTAAAAATCTTTAGAGGCATAATGATGAGAGAATTGCGGAGTTTTGAGTGATGAAAATTAAAAACTCTAATACATATATATTTATATATGGCTAATTAAGTAATATATTTTTATACTAATGATAATTAAGTAATTATAATATTGAATTTTCATGAAAACGAGAGTGAAGATTGAGATCCTCTTAGAGTGGAAAATACACTACTTATCTCTGCCTTTTTCGAAAAAAATCGCGGCGGAAAATGAAAATCCCTGCCAATGTCATCCTTAGTTAATCTCATTATCTTTGAGTAAGTTGGGTTGACAAACTTGGTAGGGGAGCCATTAAATAGAATTGTATAAGAGACCCTAGTAACACAATTTATCTCCATTGATACCTAATCTCTGTTGAAACCCATCTTTAATAAAACTCTCTCTAAGAAATGCCAATCTATCCTATCGTTTGTCTTTTGCATATAAACTTTAAGGGCCATATGGTGGAATTTTGAATCTTGTATTTGAGAGCATTGAAGATTTCTTGGGCTATAACAATATTATCCCGGATACTTCTACCTAACACAAACAATACTTGACTGAGTGGATAAGAGAATTGAGGAAAGGCTTGAGACGGTTAGCAGTGGTTTTTGAGATGATTTTATAAAAGAAATTATGAAGACTAATTTGCGATAGTGAGACAAAGATGATGGATGGTGGACTTTAGGGATGGGAGTTATAAAGGTTATGTTTCATTCTTTAAGTAAATGGCTATAAAGTAAAACCTCTTGACAACATTAACCACATCGGGGGCCCACTTAATCCCATAATTTTTTAAAAAAATTTCAAGAAATTCACAGGACCTAGAGATTTGTATGCCTCTAAATCGAACACAACTCTTTTGATTTCCTCCTCTGTTATTTGAGCACAAAGGACATTGTTAATATCTTTTGTTACTATTTGAGTAATCACATAAAGGATCTCATTAATTTGAGTTGTCGGCTCAACTTGAAAAAAACTCATATAGAACCTCAAGACTTCCTATTCTATACCCTCTATTCCTTTAATCCATCTTCCATTTTAGTCTTTGGTCTTTATCAATTGATTCCAACTCCTTTGTATGACAAATAAGTGAAAAAACTTTGTATTTTTGTTATCAAAAGATAACAGGTTGACTCTTGTCCTTTGATATTATAGTGTATCTCCTCAATCCTCCATAAATCATTGAATTTTTTTAATCAAAGCCTCCTCCTTTTTCTTTTCCTTATGCGGATAAGACATTGACTGAATAGACTCCAATTTAAGCTGCAAGTTTGCAATCTCTTTTTTAATTACCCAAATCCATCTTGCACCATCTTTTCAAATCCCTTTTACAAAAAATCCAATTTCCTAGCTACTTTGTACAAAGCTGAGCCTTCCACCATCGTACTTCAAGTTGCCGAAATTACTTCCTTGCATTTATCTATTTCCTACCATTTAGCCTTAAAATGGAATGGCTTAGGCTCCAAACCAACCTTTACGTTGAAGATTAAAATGAGAGGACGATGATCGGAACCTAATAGCTTACTATGGAAGACTTGAGCAAACAAGAAGGAAAGCCTCTATTTGCTAGATACCATGGTCCTGTCTAGATACTAAAGAATATTGGACTTCTTAATTTGTTTATTTAACTTGGTAAACCATAAGTCATTAAACCCAAGATCCATTAAGTTGCAAACCTCCATAAACTGCAAAAACTTTTCTGATTGAGACCGGTTTACTTTCCCGTGTCCTTATTTTTCAGAGTTGAAAGTAATCGAGTTAATTTCCCAACTCTTAGGAAACCATTGACAAAAGTAAAGTACCATTCTTCAACACTACCTAGTCCTCTAATTTTGGCATGGATAAAATTCTTGCAGGCCACAACAATATGAAGACCTATGACATCATACCACCAAATTTTCAAACCCTCAGTTAAATTTTTTGCGTCTATATAGAAACTTCATCAAAATTCAGTCTCCTCTTTTGATTTTCCAGATATTGAGAACATTGCTTTGACTTCATCAAGAAGATGATGAAGGGGCGATTGAGGATGATGAGCTCCTTAAGAGCTTGAACTATCAAAGTATGTCCAAGCCCTTAACAGTTCCATGATAAGATAGTTATGGCAAGATGGGTGGCTTTTGGCTAGCGACCATAGCCTTTTTGGATATTTAGGTTTTCGAGTTACTTGAGGATAGAAAAAAAGCTTCCTTTTGATTAGGTTCAGATTGATCTTGATCAAGTTCCTCTCGATAACTATAAAGAAAGGTGGGTTTTCATTTAATCTGACATATGCCTTTTCCAATGTCTGATTCGTTGTTGTTGAATGGAAGAAGAGGTTGGTGGAGGTGGTTTGGGGTTTTCTATAACTAAAGGAAATTTCTCTACTGGTTCACCAAAGAAAGGATCAAGATCAACATTAGGGTTCAGTTCAAGGAAGGTATTGGGATGATGGATGGATGTGAGTATATCCACTAAACGATCAAAGGGGTTTGGGTCGTTTGGAAAAATCATTTTGGGTTTTTTTCATAATGGGCTCCTCAACTTTCCTCTTATCTAAATCAAGGTGAATTTCGATTTGGGTTTGGTTATGGGTAGGGATAGAAATCAAACCAATCATATCAAATCAAAATAAAGCAAAACCGATAATTTTATATCTATTAAGTTTGATTTCAATTTGAAAATTACAACAAACCGAAGGTCTAATTTGATTTATAATTTGCACTTTTTTATTTATTTTAAATCGAATTAAAC
>CANXYC011376709.1:0-25238 GCA_948193065.1 Aleurites moluccanus
TATATATATATATATAAAACTTTATTCATTTAATTATATATATTAATTTATAACACGTATAAATATATAAATTTAAATTTAAAATCTAGATTTTAAATATTATATTTCAAATTTATAATTTGAAATCTATAAATTTATAAATTCTTATTTGAAAATATAAAAAATTTAAATTTTAAGATTTTAAATTTGAAAAAAAAAATTATATTAAAAATATAAATAATTAGATAAAATAAAATATTTGAAATATTAAAATGTTATTTAGTTATAAAAATTATTTTCTATTTTTTTTCTAGTTTTCATTTTCATTTTCTAATTTTCTGTATTTTTATTTTCTAATTTGAAAATTATAAAATATGAAAATATGGTAAAATTCTTTTTGATTTAAAATTTTCTCTATTTCTCTATTTTTATTTTTATTTTTAAGATTTTTTTTATTAAATATATGACTATTATTTTTCATAAACATTTATTTTAAAAGAAAGTGAAAAATATTATAAAATAGTTTTCAATAATATAATGAAATTTTAAAAAACTTAAAAATTGTTTTCAAATTTTTCATTTGGAAAATTTTTATAACTAAATATCAATTTTTTTTTAATAATTTTTTGGAAAACAGACTTTGTTTTTTAATTAGATATTTAGATCAAATTCAAATTTACTCAATTTTACGGGGTGTATTCAACTAAAATATTTAAAGATGTTTATAATTTTTTATTAAGTTAGTAATTTTTATGGAGTTTATAAATTTTTAATGATTTTTACGGAATTTATAAATTTATGAATGACATTCAAAAATTTTATTTTAAAAAACTTTTATAGACATTTATAAATTTTTATAAATATTAATAAAGTATCATTGGTTTCTAATATCTATTTTATATAAACGTAATAATTTATAATTTTCATGTAATAAAAATACATTGTTTAAAATAATAAATAAAAGTATAAGCTTCCAATTAAAATATATTGTTCAAGTCAAATATTAAAATTAATTAAAATAATATATAAATAACTTAACATTCAATATTTCTCTGTTCATTGCTCTTCAAATTCACAATAATTTTTAATTTAATTTAGAAATTTTATTTAATTATTTATAAATAAAATTTTAAATTCTTATTTCATTTATTTTTTAATTTCAATCTTATTAGTAAATAAATCTTTTAGACTATATAAAGTTAAACTTTTAACAATGAACCATATATTTATTGGTATTAGGAAGTGAGTATTGTTGATCCTCATATTTAATTAAAAAAGAATGCTTGAAGATTGGATATGAGATGAGCTTAATTTAGTTGCATGTAATTATATATCAAAGGGAAAGTAAAAAAGTAAACAATAAATATGAAATTAATTTTTATAATATCAAAATCAACAAAAAAGATTGGATAAGTTATTTAATCGGTTTAAAAAAAAACATGAACAAAAAAAATCCCAATGAATTAAAAAAAAAAAAGGACATGAACAACATAAAAAATAAAAAAAACTTCAATGAAATACTGAAAATTACTTTTTAGAGAAAATCTCTATATACTGAAAAAAAGGCAAAAATTTTGAGATGAAGTGAAAAATTTTTAATTTTTTTTTAAATTTACGTTTCTACATAAAAAGTCAATAAAAATATTTAAAATTTTATTATAAAAGTTAATGACTTTTTGAATATCGATTTATTTTTATAGACACTATAAAAGTTATAATTGAATACTCTTTAATTTTCATAAATTTTTTTTAAATTTTAAAAAATTTTAATTGAATATCCCTTAACTTTTGTAAAATTTTTAAAAGTTATTATAAAAAATCACTTGAATTTTTAAATCCATCAATATCTTGAATTCTTTATATTCAATACACCATTCTTAATGACCTAAAAAGATTTGATTCAAATTCAAATACAATATCTAACTTTTTGTCATCCAAACGGACTATTAATTCACTTGAAAAATAAAATGAAAAAAGGTAATTTTTTTTAGGGAAAAAAAACCCATTGGAGCTCATATAAATTTTAAAAAATGTAAACACTGAAGGAATAAAAAAGTTTAATATGAATCTAATACAATGAGTTTTGCATAACATAAAAGAAATAAAGCCTAATCACAAAACTAAAAACTCTAATTTACAAAATCAATAATTTCAATTTAATTTTAACAATTTAATTAGTAGCACTATTGTAGTCGATACATCATATTTATATATAAAAAGTTCAAATTTATTTGGATGGTTATTTTTATGATTTTATATATAAAATTGAAATCCAAATAATAATTATTTTAAATGATTATTTTTCTGAATGAACTCTTATAATATTTTATTATTACTTTAAGTGTAATTTTATTTATTTATTTATTTTTATCACTGTGCTGGAAAATAACATTAATGGGTGAGCTTGGGAACATTATAAAGGCCCATTCTTACTATAATAAAATTCAAGCTGGACGCCTCTACAGTGAAATTCGAATTTCCAATCCTTTTCCTCCATGTGCATTTAAGAATTAGGGTAAATTACTGAGATTTGTTAATATGACGGTTTAGGCTTTTCGTAAGCATAATTTTTATCATTTAAAGACTAATATTTTTAATTTTGTTCTAATTAACATATATACCTTAATCATATATAAACTTACTTTTATGTAAATAAAAAAAAAAAATATTTTCTTACTTAATAATTCTCTACAATTATTTAATAAATGCACACCACTTTGATAAGACTTTAACTTAAAACTTATATCCATTTAAGTTTCTAGAGGCTCGTTCTCTTATCTCTAGATTAGCAATACGCCATTGAGATCCAGAAAAAGTTGCCATGCCCACTCAGATTAATAACCATATACTAGACTACTACCATAAACAGTCAAGGCTGAAATGCAGATGATAAACCATAATAATAGGAATGGATATAAAAGAAAGGCAATCAAGTAATAACATATAACCATGACAAGCATTAGATATAAGGTAATTGATATGACTAATAGTTCATATAGTCATAGTCATACCAAGCACAACAAAAAGCAAAGATACAGTATCTGAACGGATACCCATAACAGCAAGCACAATATCAAGCAGACAAGCCATTTCTCCTACTAAAACTACTCAAGTCATTACTAAATCCAGCTTAGGAAACATAATATCCTAGATAAAAAGTTACAAACTTCTTATACTAATATTGGCATAGAGACCCACAAAAACAAGGGATAACTACTTCAAGTACTTGTTGCTGTTGCTGTTCTTTTCCCTGCTGTCGCTGCTATTGCCATAATCAACCCTGCGATACCTCTCTTCCACCTGGTACTCAGAATAACCACTTTTGTCACCAACCTTGAAAGTTTTAGTCGTTTTGTACTCATCCTTGTAACCAACCCTTCCAGTGGATCTCTCCTTGAAAACATCACCAGCAGAATAGCTCTCCTTCGAAGTTGTTTTCGCATATGAACCAGTCCACTTGGTCCACAATGCCGTCCCTTGTAGTCCATTGGTAATTGTTGGACTGCTGCCCTTGCCTTGGAGCTATCGAATTATTAGAACTTTCTGAATTCCCTCCATAGTCATTTGGCACGACCTCTAAATAGCCTACATAGTGACACTTTGGTTCATTGCTTTCTTGCAGAGCCCTTTTGTTATACTTATCCCCCATTGCTACACATCAAAATAAAACACAAAGCAATTTAACAGAAAAGATTATGACAAGAAAGTATGCAATTTACTCTTTATAAAGAATGAATTTATCAAGAAAATGCACACTAAATCAATTATTCGAATCTGGTTAATTTGTCAAGCAAATCATCACTGAGACCAAATAATTAGCAACACAGTAAATTCCAGAAGACATAACACATATTATTAACAACTTTCTGAAGATAGATTACACATTAAAGTAACTGTATGGTTTTAATAGGGTGCTAATTGTTGGATATATTTATAAATATATATGTTCACATACGAGTCCAATAGGTGAAGACTTGGTTATTAGGACCCATGTGAGTTGAAGCCCAATAACTTGTATATAAACTCTTGAGAGTTTCAACTGTAGGTAATTGTTGAGCATTTCAAACTTGATATCCCTTGGTGTAAAACTTCAAGTCACCAAATTCTCTCAAACCAAAATACACATTCCAAACTTGATATTTCTTGTTGTATTACTTCAAGTCACCAAACTCTCTCAAACCAAAATACCTCCAACAATCTTGAAATATTAGATGTGTATGTCAAATTTGAATAATTAAGGTGTCTGGGAAGATTATAAATCCATATAATCCAACTGAAATCGTCAACAAAAATAATAAAATAACGATGACCATAGTGAGATAACATAGAGGCAGGTCCCCAAACATCAAAATGTATGATTTCAAAAGGCTGAGAACTTGAATGTGTAATAGTCGAAAATAGTAATTTCTGTAATTTTCCTAAAAAACATGAATGACAAATAGAACTGGGACTAAAAGATTATAAATTAAAATTTTTGACAACTTGTTTGACTTTTCTAATATTAGGATGACTAAATTTAGCATGCCAATCTTCATGTGGTAGAGATAAATTTGTAGAATGCACCTCCTTCCTTTAAGCACGTGGTTGACACATAACATACAAGTCCTTCCTACTTGGGCCATAGAGGAGTAGTTTATTGGTTTCCTGGTCCTTGATAGAAAAATGAGTTGGCCAAAATTCAAAGAAAATATTATTGTCTTTAACTAATTGATTAACTGAAAGTAAATTTTTAGTTATACGAAGAACATATGACACATTATTCATATTTAAGGAATCATGTGAACAAGGAAAAGAAACTTTATCAAGATGAGAAATTTGCAAACCTTGACCATTCCCGACATGCAATTGATCACCGCCTTTGTATTCAGAAACACTGCTCAATGTGGAGATATCAAGGGTAACATGTGAATTCGCATCCGTATCAGGATATCAAAAATGATGATCACGACCATAATTATTGTAATGAGAGGGAGAAGTGCCACCTGAAAAGGTAAAATTAGCTTGGAGTTGAAACTGTCAACGAGATTTATTAGAGTACTGGCAACGACAGCGATCAGCAGTGTAATTGCGTATGCCACAAATCTGACAAAGGCTCTGAAAACCACGTTTGAAATTCGGATTGAAAGAAGAAGCTTGGCGTGATGCCTGAAGAGGCAGCTGTTGTGACATTGGCAGTAGCTGCTGTTGTGGGGTTGGCAGTAACCCATCCATAGTGGATGATGACTGTGACGTGGAGAAGATAGATGGGCCAGACCTGTTCAGGTAATTGGCAACAGGAGTATTCATACTATTTAGAATTTCATGAGCCACAAGTTGCCCATGAAGTTCATGAAATAGGACTGGAGTTGGGCGAAAATTAAGAGCAGTAATAATGCTACGATAGTCACTCCCAATATTTCGATAAATGATAGCATTAAATTCAGCAAGAGAAACTGTCCTTCCCGCAACTTGTAATTCATCTGCAAGAGATTTGGCTTTGTTGAGATAAGAGCTAATAGAGATATCATTTTTCTGGAGTTCTTGTAAATCAATATTGAGCTGAAGTTGACGATTCTGATTACCATACCTGTAAAGATGTAATAAGGCCAATCACATATGGAAAAATTTCCTCAGTAAGAGATGAGAGTAACCAAGAATGAAGCATCTAGTCACGTAAAAACCATGTTTCATAGGTAGAATTTGGAATTTCATGAGAATTTTCACCAGTACTCAGAATAGTTAAAGGAGGAGAAGAAGTAGTTCCATCAATAAAAGAGGTAAGTTTTTGATAATTAAGAAGGAGAATAAATTGAATTTTTCAAGCTAGATAATTTTTGCTGGTTAATTTTATGGAGAAATTTTGATGAGTGTGGGTAGAGGGAATAAAAGAAAGGGTTAATTGCAATTTCCCCCCTGTAGAATGACCCATTACACTAAGTTCCCCCTGACCTTTCAAAAATACAATAACTCCCCCCTGACGAGTGTCATAATATACTACTAGACCCTTCCGTCCAATTTTACCGTTAGTCAACCCTACAAGGGTAGTGAAAAGACCAAAATACCCTTACCCTTTAATTTTAATTAATTACATTTTATTTTTACTTTAATTTTTTTTAGGATTAAAAAATATATTTTCATACTTTTGACAAATTTGAAAATAAAAATATTTTTTAAAAATATTTTTTAAATATTTTAATTTATTTTTTAAAAAATATTTTTTACTTTTTATTTTTAAATTTGTCAAAAATATGAAAATTAATTTTTTATTTGTATTAAAAAATTTAAGAAGAAATAATTTAATTTCTTTTTAAATTATTTTTTAAAATAAAAAATATTTTTTAAAAAATATTTTTGTTTATTTTTTTATTTTATAATTTGTCAAAAATATGAAAATAAATTTTTTAATCTTAAAAAAAAAATTTAAAACAAAAATAAAATGTAATTAATTAAAAATAAAGAGAAAGGACATTTTGGTCTTTTCACTACCCTTGTAGGGTTGACTAACAGTTGACTAAGGACAAAATTGGACGGAAGGGTCTAATAGTATATTATGACATTCGTTAGGAGGGAGTTAGTGTATTTTTGAAAGGTCAGAGAAAACTTAATATAATGAGTCATTCTACAGGGGGGAAATTGTAATTAACCCTAAAAGAAATTGGGTTAAAGGATGAAGTAATAGAAGCCATTAGAAAAGAATTATAGAGGACTGTGAAAGACAAGAAATAAGAGTTATTGAAAGCACAGAGGAAAAGGGAAAAAAAATTATAGATCTCGTATGACTATTAGCTCTGATACCATGTTAAGATTATTGTGAAAAGTTTGTATTTTATTCTTCTTAAATTAATTAAAGGAGTACAGTCCTATTTATACACATCTAATAAAACTAAAAGAGAAACAAATAATGATTCCTAATTAATACAAGTGAAATTCCTATTTTACAATATAGGAAGTATCTCTAACAGTATCTACTTAAAGCTCTTGATGGAGATGAATCAACAGTGCCATTCGATTTCCAATCCAAGGTGGAATTGGCCGGAATCTGGGTTTGAATTTGCTGCGTGGGCTGAAATCTTTGATCTCAAATCTCGGAGTCTATAGTTGATTTTAGGAGGAAAGACCACCTAGACTTTGTTCTACTCTTCGATACAAACGTTTTGAGTGTTCACGGGCCTTGAACGAAGGTCGAATGAAGGAGATTCGACCGTCGAAAGTTTTTTGGTCGCTCAAGTAAGTTTTTGGCGAGTCAGGCGAGTTGACTGGGACAAGTCTGGCAAGTCAAAGCTGAGTTAGACCGTTGATCGTTAAACGACAATTTGACTGACCAGTGACTTTTCAGCGAGTTTCCCAGCGACTTTTCCGGCGACAAGTGCAATCCATCTTAAGGTTTTTAGGCACATCAGATCCACTTTTGAGGTATATTTTGGCTAATTCCTCTTCTATAGAGCATTTTGACAAAGGTTAGAGACTTTATTTGTCATTTGTGAGCTTAAAGACTTCAAGGTGCACTCTTTCTAATTCTCTCATTTATTTGAAATGACAAAACATAATTCCTATGATATTATCAAACTGCATTCATTTGATGCTATTGAGTTTCATAGATGAAAATTATATGTTCAATTTGACATGAAAGAACGTCAAAAATTCTATACTGTATTGAGTAATTTTGTATCTACTACTAAAAGTATTGATGAATATCAATGGAACAAAGATGATGATTTATGAAGGGATTACTTATTAAATTTTCTAAATCCTCGTCTAGATATGACCTAAAGTAAGTATAAGACGACGAAAGAGATATGGGATCGCTTGAACGCTCAGTTCCAAAAGCTAAAAATGTTGATGAATATCAATGGAACAAAGATGATGATTTATGAAGGGATTACTTATTGAATTTTCTAAATCCTCGTCTAGATATAACCTATAGTAAGTAAAAGACGGCTAAAGAGATATTGGATCGCTTGAACGCTCAGTTCCAAAAGCAAGAGGGGCTCTCCAAAACTATCCTAGCGGAGAAGTTTTTTGATTTTAAATTCAATATGAATTCGAGCATCACTTCTTAATTGATTGAACTTGAGAATCTAAAGAACAAGCTAAAAGAGGAAAACTCTAATATGTCTGATAATCTCTTTGTTGGTCTTGTGTTGAGTAAGCTACCTGTTAAATGGAGTTCTTTCAAAACTGAAATGCACAAATTGAAAGAACAGATGAGACTAGATGAATTAAAAAGGAATATTCACATTGAGGATCAAAATATTGCTAGCAAAGGTTTGGAACAAGTTGGACAACAAAAGTCAATTGTCAACTTAGTTTCACATTCCAAAAAATGACCTAAAAAGTGCAAGCCACCAAAGGGTGAATCATCTTCACAGTTAGAGGCTAAAAAAACTATCTTTAACAAGAAGAAGAAGGGCAAGTGTCATAACCATAAAAAGTGGGATCACTGGGCGGCAGAGTGTAAGCTACCAAGGAAGCCAAATATTGACACACCACAAAACGAGGCTAATATGCTAGTTAGTAAAGCTGAGCTAAAAGCCTTCATTGGAATGATGGAGGGTGGAAAAACCAGCGCCGCCTCTGAATGGTGGTTAAATAGTGGGGCTACCTGTCATGCTACAAATGATAAGAACTTATTCACAGAGGTCACAAAAGTGAAAAACTCCGTGGAAAATTGCAATGGTGTCGAGGTGCAGGTCACTAACACTAGAATTACAAAATTGATCCAAAGTTGTTACATAACAGACTAGAACATATGAACTACAGGAAAATGCAACATCTGGCTAAAACTAACAACATTCCATTGGATACTTCTATTTAGTTTGACAAATGTGAAGTGTGTGCACAGACTAAAATCATTAGAAAACCTTTTAAGTCTGTTTCTAGACGCACACAACTTCTTGAGTTAATATATTCTGACCTTTGTGACTTTAAAAACAATGTTACTAGAAGTGGTCGAAAGTATTGTCATGATAAAGAAGTAGAATCAAAAGATTTAGGAGTGATAAAGGAGGAGAATATACAATGACAGGGTTCAAGAAATTTTGTATCTCAGATGGTATAATACTTGAAACCACTACTCTTTACTCACCCCAATCGAATGGTGTAGCCGAGTGTAAGAACAGAAGGTTAACAAAAATGCTAAATTCTATATTACTTACAGCTGGCATGCCTTCCTCCAATTAGAAAGAAGCAATTCTAACTGCTAATCACATCCTGAATAGGTTGTCACACCCTAAGTTGTCTTCGACACCTTATGAAATGTGTCATAAGCATCTTTGTAGATATGATACTCTTAAGACTTGAGGCTGCATCGCTTATGCAAGGATACAAGATCCTAAGAGACCTAAGGTGAGACCTATAACCATCACGTGTGTATCTAGGTAGTGCAAAAGATAGTGTTGCAGACAGATTTTTGAAGCAATCTACTAATGCAATGATAGAATTTAGAGATGCAGTATTCTTTGAGAACAAGTTTCTCAGAGATCATGGTCTAAGTGTTTCTGGATCTACAGATATGATTACAGAATCTCCTGTAGAATCTAAAATAGGGTCTTCTAACACTAATCCCACACAGTTGGATGCTATACCAATTTCAGTTAAAGTATCTACATGAGAGAGAATTCCCAAAAATTTTGGTAAGGATTTTGTTACTTACCATCTTGAGGTTGATCCATTGTCCGATCAGGAAGCAATGAGATATAGGGAACCTCTACTATGGGCATAAGCCATAGATGATGAAATGAGTTCTCTGTTGTAGAATCACACTTGGCAGCTAGTCAATTTGCCAAAAAGAGCTAAGACTATAAGCTGCAAATGAGTGTTGAAGAATAAACTAAATGGTGATGGATCAATAACTAGATACAAAGCACGTTTAGTAGCTAAAGGCTATAAACAACAGAGTGGAATAGACTATTTTGATGTCTACTCGCATATGTATCATTTATCAACTATAAGAATTTTGTTTGCGTTGGCATCTATTGAACACTTTACAGTGCATCAAATGGATATAAAGACCGCTTTCCTAAATAGAGAGTTGAATAAGGAAATCTACATGAACAAACTTGAGGGGTATGTCATGAAAGGTTTAGAAGACAAGGTTTGTAAATTAAACAAATCCTTGTATGGTCTTAAACAAGCACCTAAGATGTGACATCTTAAATTTGACAAAGTGGTAAAGAGCTATGATTTTCAGTCCAGCTACTCAGATAAATGCTTTTACCATTGTTCTATGTTAAATAAGATAGTCATCATTTGCTTGTATGTTGATGACGTGTTGATTCTTGGCAACGATCATTCTAAAGTGAGTGACGTGAAAGCTACTTTAGCCAAAGAATTTGACATGAAAGATCTTAGAATTGCTAACACCATTCTTTGTATGAAAGTAAGCTTTGAAAGGCAAGTCATCTCCCTTAGCCAGACTCATTACATCGAGCAATTACTTTTTACTTGGATACAGTGAATGCAAACCAATTGAGACAATGTGTGACTATAATAAACGACTGAGTCCTAATGAAAGGACCAACATGGATCAGTTAAAGTACTCAAAATTAAATGGTAGTCTCACGTATGCTATGAGTTACAGTGGACTTGACATAGCATTTACAGTTGGCATGTCGAGTCTTTTCACTAGTAATCCTAGTAAAGAGCATTGGGATGCCTTTAGCAAGCTGATGAGATACCTTAAAGGTACTAAAGATTAAACTCTATGTTATACTGGTTATCCTTCAACTGTGGATGAATATTTTGATGCCTCTTGGTGCTCAAAAATTGGAAATAGTAAGTCCACTAGTAGATATACATTCACTTTATTTGAAGTTGCTGTTACTTGGAAATCCAAAAGATAGACTTGTATAGCATTGTCGTCTATGGAATCAGAATTTTTTGCTTTGGCCTCAGCCAACGAATAGGCAAAGTGGATAAAGAATTTGATTATGGATATTCCTTCGGTTCAGCTAAAGATTAACTCTTTAAGCTTATTCTGTGATAGTCAAGTCGCAGTCCAAGTTGTCAGGAACTCACTACTTAATTCGTAACCAATAAGTGAGATTGAGACGTGCGTTGTTGAATTATCTGAAAGAACATGGAGTTATCATATTGATCGATGTGCGATTAAAGGATAACATGATCGATGCTCTCACAAAAAGTTTACCTAAAGATCGAATATTCAAAACAGTAGGGCAATGGGACTAAAGACTATGTAGACAAGTCATAACCATCATACCTGTGTGTTTTGAAATTTGAATCTTCCTTTGTTGGCCAATATGATAGGCGCAGTTTAAGTGTTTCATTGATGTCCATGATTGCTGACTAATCTAGAAAGGGTGAGTTGTCTCGTTCCAAACTTGATGTGGATAACTTTAACCTGATTCAGAGGTCTTACTTAAGAAGGTTGTGTCATTCCAAACCTGATGATACAATCCAACTATATCAGACTATCCTATTTGGTTAGATGGTCTCATTCAAACTTGATGCTAGACTATTTGACTTAAAGAGTTAGTGATTGTGACATTCCAAATTGAAACATAGAAATAGTTGTTTGCATGAGAAGCCTTGTTGGTCTTGTTCTTAATTGAAACTTGACATCACTTGACTAAGTTATTGTGAGTGACTTGACAATTGGTCTTGTTCCTCGAAACTAGATAATTGGTTATCTTTTACAAATAAACTTAAGTTAATGGCTCTTTGTAAATCAAAGAGTTTAGGCTTTGTTCATAATTTATGAAACTGGCTTGGTGCTTATGAACATGATATTTTGATGCTTTATGACATTGTGGAAAGCACCAACATGCTAAAAAGCATGGAGAGTCGGTGTCTGACACATGTTCGACACTGACACACTTCGACACGCTCTCGACACGTGTCCAACAAGTAATCAACAATTTTCGACACGCGTAATTGACCGTAAATGGCAATTTTATAAATGAAAACTCAACTATCTTAAAATCCCTAACCTAACCAACTTCTCCTCCCTTTTTCTAAGAGAAATACCCAGCTTCTCTTTCATTTGAGAAATACCCAACCTCTTGTTGGTCTTCTTCAACTTCGGTGAGGCTTCGTCTTCTTCGCTAGTTCAAGTGTTCTTCTATCCAAGTTAGTCTTTTTTTTCTTAATTTCCTGTTTCTAATTTCAAAATATTATCTTCTTGTTTCTTGTTTCTCTTCTTCGTCTTTAAGGGTTGATTTCTTTCTCTGTATTTTGTTTTTGTTTTTTTTCTTCAATCTGTGTTTTTGTCTTGTTTTTGTTTCTCGTCTCTTCTTATTTCTTGTTTCTCTTCTTGTTTAATTAAACAATTAGGCCAAATTCTTGCTTATTTGTATATATCAATCCAATTGTTTGCATGCAGTGGTTTCGTCTCAGTGTGTTCAATATCAATCTTTGGGAACATGTTTATTCTTTTTGCTTTTTACTTCATGATCATAGAACCAAAATGTTTGTTGGATAGGTTGTTAATTTATTAATTTTTAGCTGAGCAGGTTTAATCATGCATTTCTTAATCGAATTCTCCATAATACTGCATTTCACTTGTTGTCGATTAACATAAATCGAGGTATGTTTTTGGAGCATGAATAATTCTATTCAATTACTGCAATGCTGTAATTGGAAATTTTGTTTAGATAAATATCAATTCTCTTAATTGAAACAAGAAAATTGTGTATGTTGATTTAGATTATTATCAATTGTGTATTTATTTTATTTGCTTATTTGCTTAGTATTTTGTTTTGGTAGAATATCATCTCTTTTTGTTATTGCATATGTAGTCTATACACTTATGGTTTTTGTTAATTGCACTTTTAGGATGTTTTGTTTTCTTTGCTTCTTATTAATGTGATGGAATTACGGAAGTAGCTTATTTTCTTTAATTTTTTGTTGAATTGATGAAAAAATTTGTTGTTAAATTAATGAATATGGTTTGTTTTATTTATTTATTTTGTTAAATTAATAAATATGAATGATAATATATAATATATATATTAAAAATATTATTTAATATTTAAACATGCCCCAACGTATTAAAATCTAATTTTTTTAGAATTAACGTATCGAAATATCATATAGTGTTAGTGTCGGGTGTCGGTGCTTCATAGATGACATTAATATATGTTCTTCTCTACCTATATGTTCTTCACTACCTGATGTTATGATGTTAAGTTATTTCAGTAGAGCAAGACACTTATAGTAGATTATGATTGAATTCATGATTATATGTAATTCATGTTTGACAATCTATAGGGGATGGTGGAGATGGAGAAAAGTTTGATCCTAACCAGGATGATCTTGATAAAGATGACATCTAGAAATTGTGGGGGACTAGTCTTTCTTTGATAGAGTCCATTCACTTAAGACTTCCATTTTGCTATTCATTTGTGAACTTTTATTATGTTTGTTTTTTTGTGCTTGTAAAGATTTGGACTATTTTGATTGGCTTACTTGTACTTGATTGTTATGCATATGTTGATTTTGTACTGATTCTAAGATTTTACCTAAGATGTTGGATATTGATGAGTTTAGACTGAGTCTAAAACTTTTGACGGTTATTTTAATATGCTTATCTTAGAATAAATACATGAAATTGATGATTCACCTTTTAGATTGCAATGATGATTGAGTCTAGTTGTTCGTTACTAAAACTCATTGGTTGATCCGAGTTAACTGTTTTGGACTATGGATAGAGTTTCTAAAACTTCTTTAGAAAACTCTATGTTTCAGATTATTCTACGATAATTTTCTATGATTGAAAATTTGAAACAGGAATGTGAATGATTCATTTTTGTTTGAACATCACACTATCCACCGTATTTGATTGTGTTATACGGTGAACATAGGAAGAGATTGTTAGATATATTTATAAATATAGTTCAAATGGTATGTTCACATATAAGCCCAATAGGTGAAGGACCATCATTCCAACCTTGATATCTCTTGGTATAATACTTCAAGCCACCAAACTCTCTCAAAGCAAAATACTTCCACAACTAATTGTTACAAATATGTTACCAAATTTTAGGGATTTGATTATTCAAATATGGATTTTATAATTGGACATTATTGTGGTTGTGGGTGTGTGACATGTAATACAAACACTAATGTTAACATGATATGCCCAAAATGTTAACATGAAAAAAAAGAATCACATATGATATCAGTCAAAGAATTTCTCTAAATCATACCAAACTAATTGATCCAATAAATATAAAATATGAAATTAAAATTAAAGAAAGATAAACATTTAGTATAAAATTGAATAAGAAGCGGAAGTTAAGTCAACCACAACTCAAAACCACATAATAGTATAGGTTTGTGACTAACTAGTGGTGGATTTTGGGGCAAGGTGGCAGTCACCAAAAATTTTTATTTTTGAAAAACCCTTCAATTGTATTGAAAAGAATGACCTAAATTTTTTTAAAAATGACTTTTATCCCCCAAAATGTTTTCTAAGAAAATTTATATGGCCTCCCCCACAACTAAAAGGCTAGATCCACAAACACAGTTGATTATGTTAAATTAATTATTCACAAAAAACACAAAAAAAAATAATATGTTAAATTAATTATTCACAAACACCACAAAAAAAATAATCAAAAATTGAGTTCTTGCAAATAATTACAAAACAATTATTATATTTATTTGGTTACTAGAAATTAGTCAAACCCACATGCGCGACAAACCTTATATAAAGGTACAGAGCCTTATTATATAACCATAAACACCTAAAACCCCTGTGCATAATAACGATCTAAATCCTATTAATCATAGAAACTCTAGATTTCCAACAAGATCAACAACAAATGCATGTCGTTTTTCAATTAAATGAGTCGTTTTGACACTTTAATTAAAATTAAATAAAAAATAAAACCCATTAAACAAGGCAAAAAAATTAAAGATTTCAACCCATTAATCAAGATTTTCAATGTTAAGGAACACATTTTCAAGAACCAACATTAATTAAAAGCAAATAAAATAGTAGTAAAAAATAAATAAGAGAGAAGGCCAAGAAACTTTGTTTTATACCTTGGCTTGATCGAATGATAGCAACAAGATAAGAAAAATGGCTGCGTTGTAGGGTTCTTGGATGGCCTACTAATGGGTCCTTTTATAGGCAAAGGGAGTATGATTCTATACTAACCACAGTTTTTAATGATACTAATGGACATGCAAAATCAACCGTTGATTGAAAATTCAGTGGATGGGAAACTATCGTACACTTGACGCCATGGACTAAAAAAAGAAAAAAAAAACAAAAAAAAGAATTAGTTTGGGTTAATTTTATTCATAATCTTTCAACTTAATTTAATACATTTTATGATTATTTAACTTTAATTTGTAATAGTAAAATCCATCAACTTTAATTTTCAAAACATAAAAATCATTTTCAAAAAATAAACTAATATTTAATTATATTTTGATCCATGATTTTCAAAAATCTTTTTTCACTTAGGTTCAAAAAATTTTTAATTTATTAATTTATGGATACAATTTTTAGAAGGAATTATTTAGTTCCTGAAAAAGTGTATAATGAAATAAAATACTTTTTGATTACAGAAAGAAAGGAACACCCTTAGATACAGTGGGAATATTTTTGGGTTTCTGAAAAAATTAAATATAGGGACTAATTAATTAGAATTGATTCTATTTATAAAAATGTTCTCTTAGAAAATAATATTGTCCATGAATATAGTAGTGTATCTGATATAATCGAATTTCTAGAAAAACAACATCCTATATTTAGTCAATTAGTCATTATAGATTAAAACACTCATTTAGTGACTTCTATAACTTATAGTTGGAGTAATAATCTTAAAAAGGATTATTTGATTTGCAAAATATTACATTTCAGAAAGATTGACTTTTTTCTTACTTTTTGAAAAAATTCTTCTGGTCTAAACAATTGGGTAACATTTTTAGGAGAACGAGATAGAATTACAAATACACCAAATGCTAGTAATTCTAGGTAAATATGGGGAAAGAATATAGAGAAGAAAATGTTAACTCTAATCCTTCAGGATTGACTTCATTTCAAAATATTCATAATGAAGTGAGTATTTTCCTTGAGCAGCTGCATGCAAAAGGAAACGTAGGCGATTCACCAGAACAAAGAAATGCCTTAGCAAAAGAAATAGGAAAATTGGTGAATGAAAAGCTCGATGCAATTGAGCGAGAAAAAGCTTTGAAAAAATCTATCGGATCCTTAAAACCTCTTTCTGAAAAAGAAATTTTGCAATTAAGAAAAAACAAAATAGTTATTTTTATTACTGACCCTGACATAAGAGCTGCTAACCAAGATAGTAGCAAAGCAGCTGTAGTCCTTAGAAAATCTCTAGGTCTAGTAGAAGAAACTCCTTTACATTTAGATGATAGAACATTTAATGAGCTTCTTACTACAAAGAGGGCAAAATATAAGCCTAATTATCCCTATAGGACAAAACCCGAATTTCAACCTAGGATAATCCATTAAGGCCAGTTATCACCCCGACAGCCTTTCTAAATTTAGACTGTAAAAAGCATGCGTCTAAGAAAATAGATGAGTGGATTACTATGATCAGATTTACAACTAGAGCAGGTAGCTACTCAACTGAGGCTACCTACAAACTTTGCAAAGCCACATGGTTGGCAATGCTCAGAAATTTTGGGATCAACTAGTAGTTCAAACCTTTATTAGAGATGAAATTAGAAAAGTAGTTCTCGTGGATGAGGTTCTAACTATCATCGTAGATGCCCTGAAAGAGAATTTTGTGGTTTCTCAATTTCAACTGAGTCATTAGAAAGAGAACAATCTTTAATGGCATTGATAAAACTACAAATATGTGACATGTGTTATTTTGACAACTATGCATGTGAATTCCAAAAGTATTATTATAATCTTGATCTTAATACTCAAAATTACATGTCAACATTATTTTTTATTAAGCTCCCAGAATCATGGCCAGAGGTAGCAAAAAATGCCTATCAACTCCTCCTAAATGTAGAAAAAGTGGTTGATAGATTAGGAGGTAAGATACAGGCAGTTGGGGATGTCTTGAGAAAGGCATGTACTGAACTTTAAGTAAGACAAGATGTAAAACGTCTTCCTTATTTGAATAAGAGTTGTTGTTCTCAGATTGAATATGGTAATGGTATGTACGGGTGTACTACAACAAATGACAAAGGAATAGGAAAAAGATCTGACGTAGGATATTCTTCTTGTGATACCAAAAAGAAAAGGTTTAAAGGGTATAGAAAAAGAAGAATATCGAAAAATGATAGAAGCAACAAAAGGAGGTTTAATAACCCTTCTAGGTTTATTAGATGGAGAACCAACCTTAGGCATAAAGACAGAATATAAGCCTTTAAGAAAAAATATGGTAGAGCCCCTAAGTGCCACAAGGGAAACCTCTTAGTAATTGTTCTTATTGTTGGATTTATGGTTCAAAAGATCACAAAGCAAATGCTTATTAGCAAAAAAGCAAAAGAAAAGAAAATCTTAGAAGAATTTTCTTTGAAGATGAGAATCTTATCTATGAGCCAATAAAAGAAGATGAATATTCTGAAATAGAGTCTGAAATAGATTTTGTTTATGAAGTAGTTTCTGAATATGAAACTGATATAGATGAATATGATCTTTGGACAACGCAGCTATTAATGATGAATATGGAAGAAAGGCCTATAGATGAAGAAATGATCTCCTTAGATACTTCTCTGGTGCAGAAAGAATCTTTCTAGTACGATGATTCGTCCAAAAGTTGCCTAGAATGGAAACTCCCAAAAGTAGACATCAATACTATTTACAACAAATCTAAATTCAGTTTTAGGTCAATAGTAGATGTCTCCCAATCAGAATCTACGACTCAGGTTTCTAGTACAGAACTAGAAATATTGGACATACCTTTGATCAGTCTATAAAAAATAAGAGAATTAGTAACTAAATCAAAGGAAATATATCAATATATTCATATTAGTCTTGTCCAAATAGGACTAATACCGCTGTTCAATTTGCTAGCCGATAGTCTTGTGATAGCTGCTGTGTTAGACAAAAGATGAAATTTGTTTCAAGACCAACTAATATCAGGGCTCCAAACTAACCTTACACATGGTCCAGTTTGGTTCCAAACTTATCCTAACTATATGATGTCGGTAAAGGATAAGTGTTTGGGTAATTCTTTATCACTAAGGATTAAATCCATGAATATGAATAGAATAAATTTCCAAGCTAAATATTTAGTATATCACACTAGGATAATTTTTAGACTGATCAATACACCAATTCTGGAGTGAGGAATATCTCTAAAATCACAGAGTTATTCGATGAAGGATCAGATAATTATAGGCAGATCTATAGAAAAGAAATTAATCCTCTAGAGTTATCCTGGCCTAGGAGTTAGGTTCTCCAAGAACCAGCAAATACATCACGGTCAATAAGTTCCTCTCAAATCACACAAAAGGATAGAAATATCACCTTAAATCTAGAAGAACCTATGAGAAATCTTAGGATTTCTGATCCTCCTGGAAGATCATATCATGTCCCTCGATTACCTAAAAGTAATTCCACTTCATTAGTAATTAGAGAAGAAGTTCCTAAGACACCAGTTCAGGAGGAAGATACACAATCATTTTTCGATGGTAGAACCATTGTAGGATACAAGACTATAAGCTTACCTATATATGAATATGAAGAAATTAGAGAAAATGCAAGGATGGTTAAACATTTAACACTGGTCCCTGAGGTTGTAAAAGAAATACAAAAAATTTCTCAACAACAGTCAATTCCTTTCGAGGATGTTTGGATAATGGTATGTCCTGATACCATGGCATCATCAAAGATATTCAGTACAGAAGAATCAGGTTTGAGTACATACATCTCTTTAACATTTAAAATTTCTGCTTATTATGATTACTCTTTGGATGCGTTAGTTGACACATGTGCTACAATGACTAGTGCTAGACCCAATGCACCCATTGAAAAATGGTGAAAACCATTGTCCCAGCCTATGATACTGCATATGGCAGGTGAAGAAATGAACTTAGTAACACAATTTGCAAAACAAGTTCCTGTATCATAAGTGGACAAAAGTTTACTATTTATAAAGTCCTGGCTTTCCCTGATTTTGACGCATATATCATTTTAGGAAATGCTTTTCTAAAGGGACAAAAAGAAAACAGACCTTTTGTGCAGCACAACAATTACATCTCAATTGGAGGTATAAAAATCAAATATCTATCAAATCCTAAAAATAAATTAAAATTTAGTTTTTATCCAGTTAAAATATCAGAGTTGTGTGGATCTATGCCATGTAAACAAGCATTCAGAGTGCGAGCACAGTGTGGTGAAACTTGGCTAAACTGTTTATTTGATCAAGAATAAAATGATACCTCTTGGTACTAAGAATTACGTTTTAAAGCACAAGGTGTAATAGAAAAACCTATTACACAACCCTAGCTGAAAGGAACTAAGTGGGAAAAGTTTCCTGTAAAATTATCTGATAATTTTAGTGAAGATCCATTAAAGTTATGGGTGCTAAATGATATAACTGCTAAACTAGAACTGAAAGATCCCATCATTATTATCAGAACTAGAAATATAACATATACCAATGAGATGATAGAGGAATTTGACAAACAAATTCCTGAATTGCTCGAAAAAGGTTTGATTAGGGATAGTAATAGTTTGCATTCTAGTCCAGTCTTTATGGTAACAAACCATACAGAGCAACTGCAGAGAAAAGCACGAATGGTTATAGATTATCGTCAGATAAATAAAGTAATAAAAGATGATAGTTATAAGATCTCTACAGCAGGTGACGTCATAGATAGGGTAAGTCTTAAAAACCTTCTATTTTTTCTAAATTTAATTTAAAAAGTGGTTATTGGTAGGTAAAGATGGAAGAAGACTCTATAGCCTTTACAGCCTTCAATGCGCCTCAAGAGATGTATGAATGGCTGGTAATGCCATTCGGCCTAAAAAATGCTCCAGGCATGTTTCAACGCAAAATGGACAATGCCTTTAAAGCATTGAAATTTTTTTTTGTGGTCTATATAGACGATGTGTTAGTTTTTAGTAACAATGAAAAAGAACACTTGAGTCACCTTGAACAAGTGACTGATATCTTAAAATGTGAAGGTATGATTTTATCTGAAAGAAAGATAGAATGATTTAAGGAAAATATAAATTTTTTAGGAAATGAAAATAGAAAAAGGAAAAGTTAGATTACAAAGTCACATTTCTGAAAAACTTATTAACTTTCCTGATGAACTAGAAGATAGGAAACAAGTAAAAAGATTTTGTGGACTTGCTAACTATGCTATAAAGTTCGTAAAAAACCTTTTCAAAAACCTAGGAAGAATATCAAAGAAAATATCTGATAAAGTTCCTTGGTTTTGGGATAATGAGGACACTCAGGTTGTCATCCAGGTAAAAGAAAAGATAAAAAACTTGCCTTATCTTAAATTACCATTAGATGCAGATGAATTAGTCTTTGAGGTAGATGTTTCAGAAAAATCATGGGAAGCAGTATTAAGAATCAAAGGTAGAAAATCAAAAAAAATCTATAAGTATTGGTCTAGAACCTTTAAAAGATCATAAATTAATTATTCAATCCATGAAAAGGAAGTCCTAACGGTTAAAAATGGTATAAAAGCTTTATACATCTTCCTAACTCCTAAAAGGTTGGTAATTTGAACAAATTCAACCTATGTAAAAAGATTTATGAATTTGAATCTTAAAGAAGCTAGATAAACTAGAATTTTAAAATTACAAGAATGGTTTAGCTATTACAGGTTTGATATCAAATATATTCCTTCTGATAAATATGTAATAGTTGATTCTCTTTCTCGTGAATTGTCTAAATTTGTTGATGGACCCTGCCGCCAAAAATAAAATATGTTTTATCTGTAAAAAGGAGGGTCACACTCGAAAACAGTGCACAAAGAAAGTCGAGAAATGGAGTAAAGACTCCAGGGGCGATGACTCTGGTTCTTCAAGAATGAAAAGAAAAGCTGTAGCATCAAAAGATGTTATGTGCTGGATATGTAAATCTCAATGACATATTTCTACAGAATGTCCTAAGAAGAAGTCAGCGAGTTCGAAAGAACTGGTTAGCCCAAAAAAGGCTAAAAAGCCAAAGGATAAATTATTAATTCAAAAGAACAAAGAGAAAAACTCTTTGGATCCAAAAGAGTGAGTCCATGAAGATTTTTACAAGAAAGCAGCCAAAAAACTTGGCTTTACTCTTGAACAAGTAAAAAGATTCAGAGAAGAGTTTCATCAAAAGGATGAAGATGAATTAGCTGCTATGGGAAGGCCGCAATGCCCAACTCCTTCACAAGAGGGTAGTCATAATGGCTTAAAGAAGGCTGGTGGAAGTGCCATGAACCTTCAGTGATTCCAAACCAAAAGGCCAATGGAAGTGCCAAGGAATCTAGAGTTCTAAACCAAGAAGCTTCTAAAAGTGCCAGTAAATCTTTATCGATTCCAAATCAACAGGCTAGTGAATATGCCAGTGAATATTTAAAAGTTCTAAATCAAACTCCTTTACATGAGGAGAGTTATGAAAACTCTGATGATATGACAGATCACAAACACAAGGCTAGTGGACAGGACAGTGAATCTTCACAGATTCCAAATCAAACTCGTGAAGAGGATAAAGCTGAAAAAAGCTTTGAGTATGAAAATCCTAATTGTGATGAATTAAATTGGGATATTGTTTTTGGAACAGCTGAATTCAAAAAACAGGAAATCCAACAATCTCCTAAAGAAGTCACAATGAAAGAATCTGAAAATGAATCTAATGACATTCATGAAGAATTCATGAAGATTATGAGGATAGATAACCCTGAGGTTTCAAATATCTGCAAGGATGAAAATACCTGGTACTTCATAAAGTATGACTATAGTCTTTCTAAAGCCGGATCTATGTTGTGTTCTGGATTGCATGGAGGATTAGCCAAAAGAAACTTCAAACAACTACAACACTTTGTAGATGAAATTGTTTCATATATTTCATATTTAGAAAAACAACTTAAAATTTGCAAAAAGGATGAAGAAGATTTCCTTTAGTTTGTAATGAAAAGGGATAGACTTCTTGATGAAATGAGTTCATACATTCCGCTCATTTCATCAAGAAGTGGCCTATACCAGAAAAATTAAGAAGGTGGACTCTATAGATCATTCTCTCAAAGAATGTTCTATGTTACATCCATCCATACATTGGCAAGGATACGGAGGTCTAAATCTGAGAATTCCCTCAGAAATGATGAAAGATAGTTTCCGCTACACAGATGCAGGACTGACAAAAATTATCGAGATCAATAAAAACGATAAAGATCTGTGTAAATCACTTCCAAATATTATGCAGCAATCCTTAGAATTCTTGAGTTCAGACTCAAGAATAATTACCAGTTATATTATTAGCACAATTATGGATTATGGTGAGGATGAAACTGTTCATTATCCTTATCAAATTTGGGATCTCCATCCTGTTATGGCTAAGGAATTTGTTGACTCACAGAAGGTTAATAATCAGAATTTAAATTTTTATTTTACCATGTATAAGGAAAACAAGATTATTACCCAAGCTGTGAGAATTGAAAATTTCAAAGCCAACCTGGAGAAAATAATCTATGTAAGTAATTATGTCATTCTCGGAGATGGTAAAGTATTTGTTACTATCTAGTCCCAATATACTCTCATTACAAGAGTATTGTCCATAATTAAGGGACGAGAAGAATCACAAAAATTATTTCTGAGACTAGTGTATTTAGATCCAAGTTTGGATTTCCAACCTAAAACCATGAAGGTCTGGAATAAGGTTGCTCAGTTCAGAGAGCAACGTGTTGCAGAAGAGATGGCTAGGGATGATGCAGAGATAAGAGAAAGCATGGATGCCCCGGTCAACAACTCACAGATGGAGTGACAAAAACGTCATCCATGACGTCAGCCTCAGCATGATAAATGAGGAATTACTTTTCAGAAGTAGCTGCAGATATTAAAGCACTGTCTGCCAAAGTAACTTTAAAAGTTATGGTCCCAATGAAAAAAAATTATCTCCATATAAGGACTGACTTCTTAGCTGTAAAATTAAAGCAGTCTTTGTCTTTATTTAATTATTGTGATAAATACAGCTGGAAACAGTACTAGAGGCTCCAGCTGTCCATTTAGTTTTGTAGTGTTGTAAAGCTGGCATACTATTCCAGCTACCTATATTTATTATTGCACTATTTTTCTTTTGAGCTGACAAACAGTAATATAGACACCAGCTTAATTTGTAAAAAGTCTATATATACCTCTTCAACTTATTGAAGAAGGGGAGCGAAATAAAATACAGAGTTTCTTTAAGAATAAACTTTTTCAAGTCTTTATTTGTATGATATTTTGTTCCTATATACCTTTCATCCTTCAAAATGGTTTGATATTCAGGATTGTTGCAGTAAGACCTAACCAAGAAAGGGCAGTAAGTCATATCCTCCATACCTCTCTGAAGGTATTGTTGGTGACAAGCTTGGAATGAGGGCTAAAGTTTTTGCTGAAGCTTAGTGGACCCGGTCTACAAAGTTATATATATTATAAATGTTTTAAGTTAATATTTAAAAGTTTATGTCTTCTAACCGATCTGCTAATAAAAATTGGCTTAGAGGTTAGCTTTAACTCAAACTAGGAGGGAAGAGTTGAGTGTCAGTCTTAGACTACATGATCATTTCTTTGCTTTATATGAACAAAGAATAAGAGAATTACCTATTGCTATAGAAATGATTGAAATACTTGAGAGGCCTAATAGAGAAGACTTTGAATTTAAAAATTTTCTAGACCAAGAATTTGAATTTAATAATTTTCATTATCTAGAGAGGCTTGTTGCTTTTGTACGATTATTGGATGACCAGTAATTTTTCGGATTGCTCTTATCCCGATTGTCATTACCTAGATCACGATGTAGGCAATGATCCAGTAATAGGGTTATTATAGATCATTTAAACTCTCTAAATAATTCTATAGACAAACTATTTAAAAATTTAGAAGAGTTGACTTTTAGACAGAGTGAGTTTGATGATTTTTTCCTTAAGAACAAAGGCCCTTTGGGATTTTGTTGACAGCTCTCGCTATCACAACGAGTATAAAAAGTTGAAAAAAATTAGAAATAAAAGAAAAACCCTTTGAAGACTTTTAGGAGTAGCTCTCTGTAGTTTCGCCTCTTAACAGACTGTTTAGAGAGAGGGCATGCTCACTTTAAATGGTATCAGAGCCAAGTTATAAAGAAAAAAGGATTTTTGAATTTCTTTGAAGAAAGAAAAGGATTTTTGGAGTTTAAAATAGAAATAACAATAGTTTTTGGCAGATAAGAACTGCCAGTAAAAGTAAGTTGAAATTCTAAGGATTTTTATATTATGTTTTAAAGATTAAGGACCACAATATATATTAGTCAATACTTTAAGCACTACCAGTGAAATTAACTCAATTAGTTTTGCATGGAATAGTAAAAAATTAAGGGTTATTTGAATCACGATTAATTTGAGATAAAAGTATTAGTAAAATGTTTAATCAATAATTATAATTTTTATCTGTTATCAAATTTTATAAATTTGAAAAAAATAAATTAATATTTATTTAAATACTTAATAATTTTTTAAATATCAATATATATATTTTTAAACAATAATTAAATTTTGTAGTTAAACGTATAAACACCCCTAAAAATAATAAACAAGTTTTGGCATATTGGATTTGGAAGGTATATAGCCCAAATTCTATGGGCTTTTTAAGTATCTGTTTATCCAAATAAGTAATTGTTCCATATTTGGGCTTCCCTACGGTAACATGCTCTTTTTTTTTTTAGATTTTTATAAAAATATATAAAAAAAAAAAAGAAAAAATTTCATTTTTATTGTAATAAAAATATTATTTTAAAAATATTATATACTTCAAAAAAATTAAAAATACAATATATACCAAACATATAATAAATATATATCAAAATATATATCAAATATATAATAAAAATCATATTTTTAAAATATAAAAACGTAAAAATAAAAGAAAAAAAGAAAAGTAAAAATAAAATAAAAATAAAAAATCGCGTATAGTGTAATTTTCTTCTTTTTTTTTTTTTTTTTTTTTTTTTTATATCCTAAAGTGATGTTTAATAAATAAAATAAAAAAGTATTTTTTTCTTTTTTAGAAAAAAATATTTTTAAAAAAAATTAATTTTTATTATATTTTAAAAATTAATTAAAAAATTAAAATTTTCAATTTATAAGACTATAAATGTATTTAAACTTGTAAGAATTTCATATTTTAAAATTTTATGATTAGCATGATAGAA
>CANXYC011376882.1:0-24771 GCA_948193065.1 Aleurites moluccanus
TGTCTTGTACATATTAAGAGAGATTTTAGAATCTGTTATAATCCCTAAAATCAAGGGATTACGATTTTTTCCTAGTTTGTTTTCTATTCTTTCCTATAAATGTAACAATGTATATTCAGACCTAGATATGAATAAAATTTAGAATTCTTCATCTCTAAATTTCTCAGTATTCATTAGGCATACTAAATCTCAAGAATTGTATAGATGTTAATGTATTTTCTTTCTCTTGTTTATGTTAAACAATGTTCATTTTTGTTATTATTCATTAATATTAAAAACATTATGATTGTTTTTGTGCTCACATGAGTGTGAATGTAATAGTACATTTGCTGTAATTTATATTGTGAAAGCATGTCGGACAGAAATAAGATTCATCTTCTCATATGGGGAATCGCCTTTATTTTATCTAAGTGATTAATAAAGATGAGACTTTTTTAAACAAATTATCTTAGAGATAAAGAGAGAGTTTGTGTTTAAAATAAGATAGTCGCCTCATTTATGGAAATGAGATTAACATATCATATTGTGATGATATTAAAATGGCAAAAAAAAAAATATGTATAATTGTGCCTTATATCTGTCTAAATCACCAAATGTGAGTTATGAGATTAGTGAACTCAAGATTAGACATTGAGTATGTCTAAATTGTCATTTGCATAGTGTTTCCAAAATCAAGAATAAGTTCTTTGATAGACATGTGTTTCATGAGAAAGGAGAAAATACTATGGCATATGTATCATACCACATGTCTGAATTATAGTGACCAATGGGAGAACAAAAGTTAAGATCTTAACTTTTGAAAATGTGAGACCCTTAAGAAATATGTTTCTTAAAATATACTACCCTTATGACTTTTGGTTAGCTCTTAAGATATAGTTTAGTATTTGCTATCTTAGAATGTTACTAGAAGATTATGAGTGATTCGATCTAATAGAACATTTCTAGAAAAGCGAGCTGAATTATGATTGAGAGAACTTTATTAAAGAGAAGTTTGCTTTGAGTTCACATTTAGCTTTTGTGTTCACTGGTATACTAATTATATTCATAAATGTTTATAATTGTGAATACAATTTTTGTTTGGAGATTTTAAGAGAAATAAATAAATGTGATGAGCAATCTGGGATGGTGCATGCTTTATCTAATCAAAATGTTCTTGTCGAGACACTATATATCTTTACCCGTATATAACATAGAGCGCTCATAATATGTCGGTCACACGGTTTATCTACCTAGTATGAAATGTCTAAAAGGCTTATCACAAATGGGATGTGTTTTGTCATGTGCAAATGGGAGATGTTGGATTTTATGGGTTGGGTCGGGTACGCCCATGATGGATGGATAAACCCATACCCATTAATTATAAATTAATTAATTATTTAAGATAATTTATAAGATAAATTTGAGTTTAAAAAGCATTTGATAATATTATCCAAAAAGGATAATATTATTATCATATTTTAACAAAAGAGAGGAAATAACAGTTTTTTCTCTACAGAAAAACAATAAAAAAAAAACTGTTTTTTCTCTACAGAAAAACAATAAAAAAAAAACTATCCCAAGATTGTCATTCACAGAAGTGAGAGGCTGTGACATTGAGGGGCATTTAGACTATGGAAAAGGAACTCTTCGTTCGTAACTGTTCCATTGACCAGTGACACAAGTTCACGCGAATCTGCGCTACAAGAGGTAAGTACTATATTGTATATTCAGATTACAAGTAATCTAACATGTGCAATATCTATGCACCAACTTAAGAGGGAGTATTGACTTGTAAATATTTTCATATCTCCTAGCTTGATTTTAGGAGTGATTTTGTGTGATTGTGTATTATTTCTTCTTTAGTATTATTTCCTAAATTAGAATTTAGTTAGTGTATAAATTTAATTCTTGTACACAAGTTAATATGATGAATGAATACAAGAGATTTCTCTCTTTCTCATTTGATATTTGCGCGCCATAAAAGCATTCATAGGACAAATTTCCGAATATGTCTTGCACCAATTTGTGCATGAGTTTGTATGTTCAAGTGTCAATTTCTGTTACTTTTCATATGATCCATTTTCCATAAATTGGATTTAATAACTTAACTATGTATCAACAAGTCATTGATAATCATATTTAATTAAGTTCAATTTCAAAGAGTTGCTTAGGAAAAGCCTATAAAGATCTTATTGACTTCAAATTAGTGTGCAAAATCTACATAAACAGAGCTATAAATCCAACTATCTATTTTTTGAAAAATATGAATCATAAAACATACATATTGGACTATGTAAAAGATAATTTAAATTGCATATTTGTTATTTGATCCTTCCCATACAATCAATCATACCCCTACACACTACAACGAAAATTTAATTCATGACAAATCTTAGCATTCTTCTCCAACCAAATTTCTTAAATTATTACAAATATAGCATAATTCCATAACTTTTGTCTGCTTCAAAATCCAATAAGAAGGTGTTAGGGTTAGTCTTAACCCTAGCAGTTGGGATGATGGAAAATTAGGGTTTTCTAATACTTCAAATAGAGAACAGAAAGATAAGAGAGGAAATTAGAAGAGAGAACAGAAGATTCTCAAGAAGATGAGAGAATAGGAGGAGAGTAGAGAGAAATCAGAGAAGAGAATTTAGAGAATAGAATAGGATTTTTATTGATAATGATTGATACATAGAGATTCATTGACTTTGGGTGTTATACCACTGTTAAAGAGTCAGTTATACAATTTGAGTAACTAATAAGCTGAGCTGTCAAAGTCCAGCTGGATAACATCATCTAACAATCCTAACAAACTCCTAGATATCCGGATCTACACTTTCAGCTAAGACACTTATTCAATTATCTACTAATAAGCTGTATTTCTTATCTACGATTACTTGTAACCTAATTCTGATTTTTATTTTTAAACTTCTTATAATATGTAACAATACCCCTTTCAATAGCTCTTTCTTTTCCCCAAGAAAGAGAATAAGAAGGAAACTGTGATGTCAAGAAAGAGTGATCTTCCCGAGCAGAGTCCTCCATAGGTAAGTTCTTCCATTTAAACAACCCTTGCAGCGCATCCTTGTTATCCCTGGTAATCACTCTAGTTTGTAGGACTGCTTCTGGTTCCACCACCATTGAATCTTCTTCCATAGCTGGTGAGTCTGACAAGGGTGTCACTACTTCCCCCAATTTCTTCTTAAGCAAGGAGACATGGAAAACATGATGGATAGAAGTAGAGGGTGGCAACTCTAACTTGTAAGCTACTTTTCCAATCCTGGCTAAGACGTGGAATGGCCCATAATACTTAGGGTAGTTTCAACTTGTGTCTAAGGGCAAGTGATGTTTGTCTATAAGGCTGGAGCTTTAGATAAATCCATTCTCCCACTTCAAATTCGCTCTCAGTCCTATGCCTATCATGCTGTTGTTTCATCCTATTTTGTGCTATACTTAAGTTTTCTTTAAGTATATCCAGCAGCTGCTGCCTATCTTGCAGCAATTCTCCAACAGCTGCTACCTTAAATGGGTCAGTAGGTAAAGCAAGTGCGAATGAGGGTGGATAACCATACGGGGTCATCTTGATGGAACTATGAGAGAAAGAGTTGTACCACCATTCAGCCAATGGAAGCCATTTGCACCAGGCTTTGGGTTGGAGGTGGGTCATGCACCTTAAGTAACCCTCAAGACATTGATTGACCCTTTCAGTTTGGCCATCAGTCTGAGGGTGATAGGTTGTACTGTAAGTGAGTGTAGTCCCAAGCAGGTTGAATAATTCCCTCCCGAAAACACTTGTAAAAACCTTGTCCCTATTTGACACAATAGTTTGTGGAGCCCCATGCAGTTTAAACACTTCAGTGAGGTAAATTTGGGCTATTATGGAAGCTGAAAAAGGGTGAGGGGGCTAAGAAATGGGCATATTTGGTGAACCTGCACACCACTACCAAATTGCATCTTTCCCTTTGGACTTAGGTAGTTGCCCAATGAAGTCCATAGAAACATGCTACCAGGCTTGAGAAGGGATGGGTAGATCCACTTAGCACAAAACTCACACCTTTGAACCCACTCCTTAATTTTTGTCAACATCCCAGGCCAGTAGAAGTGTCTATGCAACCTGGCATAAGTCACCTGAATGTCCGAGTATCCTCCCAAGGCACTGTTGTGGTATGATTGTATGAGTTTTTTGAGAGTGGAAGAATTCCCAATTTAAATTTTGTCCTTGTAGAATAACAACCCTTGTTTCAATTGAAACCCTTGGTGTGCATCCTTATCTACAGCTATTTCCCTAATCAAAGCAATAGCTTTATCATCTTTGTCATAGGAGCTTAAAATATTGTTCATCCAAGTAGGCACGATTTGAGAATGCATAGCATTGATGTAGCCAGGACTTTGTTGTACTGGTGTTGCAATGCTCAGTGGATTTCTACTTCCCTACTGGTGGTCACCTGCTTTCCTTCTAGAAAGAGCATCCGCCACCTTGTTTTCAACTTCCTTCCTATACATAATTTTGTAGTCTAGTCCCAGTAGCTTTGAAATTCCCTTCTGCAGCAGGTTTGTATGCAGTCTCTGCTATAGGAGATATTTAATAGTTTCATGATCAGTTTTAATGAAAAACTGACCTTACTCCAGGTAATGCCTCCATTTAGTGACCCCTAATTTCTTCAAACATCTCATTGTTCTTGATATTGCTCATCTTCATTTCATCCTTAATTTCTTTAATCTCAGCGGAATTCTTCAAAGTAACCTCATGCAGCACTCCATACTGCTCCTCTAGTTCAGCAATCCTCACTCCTTCATTACTGACCACAGTGGACTTGGTCGTGATGGTACAGCTTCTAGAGAGTCAATTCAGATTAATTTTCCCTCACGAAGCTGCTCTGATACCAAATGTTAGGGTTAGTCTTAATCCTAACAGTTGGGATGATGGAAAATTAGGGTTTCTTGATACTTCAGATAGAGAACAGGAAGATAAGAGAGGAAATTAGAAGAAAGAATAGAAGATTCTCGAGAAGATGAGAGAATAGGAGTAGAGAGAAATCAGAGAGAGATTCATTGACTTTGGGTTTTATAACACCATTAAAGAGTCAGTTATATAATTTTAGTAACTAATAAGTTGAGCTGTCAAAGTCCAGCTGGATAACAACCTCTAACAATCCTAACAAACTCCTAGATATCCGTATCTATAATTTCAGCTAAGAATCTTATTCAATTATCTACTCATAAGCTGTATTTTTTAGCTGTATTTCTTATCTACAATTACTTGTAACCTAATTCTGATTTTTATTTTTAAACTTCTTCCTATAATATGTAACAGAAGGGCAATAAGAAAAGCTGAACAATATTTCAAGGATACTTTCTATCACAAGGAAAAGTCGACCTTGATTTTTCACAAACCCCAATCTTCCCCTAACAGCAGTACTTCTACTTCCAAGGGGAACCAAGAACACAGAAACTGAACAAAAGGACAACAGTCATAAAAATTAAGAATAGGAGTCAGACACTTGCAGTCTCAAACTAGCCATCTTTCAAAAGTTTCAAGGATTTGCTCACTAAGGTAACCATTTCGAGTCACTTGTTCCAACACTGGTATTCTAAAGTACAGCCAATAGTAGATGTATAGCTACGGTTTCACTGATAAAGAAAGAAACATGAAACAACAGTATGAATACCTTGCTGGATGAATATCCGGTATTGGAACAGGACGGAGTTGGTCACTGTCTGAAAGTGAATTGCAGTTGTTATGGATCCATGGATATATGGTCCACTCTCCAGCAGTCTGAGTGCTAACAACATTAAACCACCCATTATAGAGAAAATGTGAACTCTTTCACAGATTAACTCAGCTATTGTTAAAAAATGCATAAGCAAGCATGATTATAAGATAATCGCACAGATGTTCTTACTGATTAAGAATAAAACTAGAGCATATCATCATATAGTACGAAAATTCATTTCCCTGGCTTACAAAACCTGTTGCATGACATAAGAAAAAGTTAAGTGCAAAATAAAGTTAGAATTGCGACAAGTTAGCAACTAAAACATACCCAAACATGAAATCTCCAATGCCAGCCGCCCAAGACCAGCACCAGGAACTACACATGTAGGACTGTTGAATAGAATTTACGGTTACAGTACACAATAGATAAAATTACTATTTCCATGAAAAAATGAAAAAGAATTCTTAATGTTACTTGCAGCTATGAAAAGAATATACTATCTTAAAATAGGAGAGATGACAAAGGAAAATCGTATACCTCTCCTTGCTGCGATTAGGAAATAAAGAATCAAGCTCATCAAGAATAGGTTTGTAGCACTGATTACGTTCTTTTGCCCCTGTATCAAGATCCATAACAATGGGCATACATAAATGTCAGCTGAATCTAAGATATCATAGACAGCTGAAAGCAATGAAGCATCGTTGCCTCTTCTGCCCAGTCTCTTACTATATTCCTTATTATACATCGGACCTTTCAAAGGACCAAACAGGAAAAATTAACTCATAATTGTTTTCATTACAGACAATCCATCTTATCGCATCTTTCCGGAGAAAGATGAAGCAGAAGAAGAAGGAGAAAGATGAAGAAGAGGGGGAGGGGGGGGTGGCAGTTGGATCATCCAACTGGCAATATTTGAATTTTTATACTCCCTCCATTTATAAATAATAGTCTTTATTTCCTTTTTGGGACGTTAAAAAAAAATAGTCCACTTTCATTTTTAAATTAAGTTCATCTGAAAATGAAAGGAAAAAATTTGTGTTTCCACAAGTGATTTTAGTATACTAACATTAATCACGTTGTTGAGAATAATTATTGCTATTACTGGGCAATAATAAGAGTAAATTACTAAAAGGAACACAAGTTCTTAATCTTTGTACCACAAAGAATCTGGACAGAGCGATTTCTTAATTTTTGGACAGAGGGAGTATCAATTATGTAGGCATAATAAATGGGAAGATCTTATGTCCTAAAACTTGCAACTCCAAGATGATTTTATTTTTTAAATATTTTGAACTGGCACTTCTAAATATGTTTATATAGTCCTTTGTCTAATCAACAATACAAGTAAAGGACAGTGGACAAGCAAGTTTTTCTCCTCTTGAGATGCGTGAAGTTCAAAAAAGCCTTTGTTATGATGAATAGAAAAAACCCAACTTGCACTTGCAAGAGCAGAAAAGCTTCAGACAAGTTGTAATTAGGGTCAACTTCTGTAAATGGCTGACTACAAAACTTCATAATATCATCAGATATAAGCAGTCATACTATCTGAATCATAGATATCCACCCCCGAATAAATTTCTTTCTTCATCCCAACATACAAATGAATTGTAAATAAATTTATATGTTCTACATTCTGATATGATCTATGAAAAAAAATCCCAACTTTTATAAGTATTCCTTATCTTAAATCTCCCACACATCTAATTCCTAAATAATAACAAAGCAATAGTATCATTTGCTAAACATCTTCATCGGTCAACATTTGCTAAACATCTTCATCAGTCAAAAGTCAAAATTATTTCTCCCCGACTGTTTTTTTGTCTCAATGTTTATGATATCAAAATGGCATAACATAATATATGACAAACTTGCCATGAAATCACATGTGACTGGTAAAAATAACTCTGGAAAAGGAAAGTCCTGATGATTTGTTCATAATTGCACAAAATAACAAAAGGCTGGTAAAATTAGTTTCAGTGACAAGATAACCAACACACCTTATCAACATCAACCAAGGGAACATTCAATCGAAGGGATGGATCCAACCAATCATGATGTGACAAGGCAACCTGAATGTTCATGATGAAATGTAGTAATTTTTAGTACATAATGTATAAGGTGCTGCAACATAAATTTCATGCTCAATTCCTAAAAACAAAATTGTGAATGAAGTCCATAATATTTAACACATGAAAAACTACTCATTGTAATCAAACAACCCAGGAAAATAAATAGGAAGCATTTAGCATTAGCAACTCTTTGCCAACAAAGTTCACATCCTGATTGAAAAGTTCTAACATTTAATTGAAAGAGCCAACTTTTTAGCCTTTCCAGATAGTGAACCACCCTTCATTTACTGTTTAAACATCAACTTCCGCTTTATAATTAACAAAGGAAGAACGCTACATAAATGACTTAGGAATTGATGCACACACATTGTGTTTAAATAAAATATGCAGCATGGCTAGCACATCCCTGACAAAATGCACCTAGGATAGAAGTTCTGGTTTCAAATCAGGCAAGCGGAACATGAGATACAGATGAATATTAATAAACATGATACATAATGGTATATAAATTGATGCGGGCCAGCAAATAGAGGAGCAAGCTTTACAATTTTTGGAGAAACAAGATAGGGCTTTTCGCGCAGGTCGCCTTTAAAAGGCCATAACTTTCAGCACAGGATGAGCCACGGGGCCCATGAGTACTTGTTTCGAAACTTGTTCAAAGATCTACAACAATGCTCGGGGAACCTAGCACGGCCTAGTTTTGACCCCAAAATCATCCGTTTAAAGCCCGAACGGAGTCCCTGAAGTTTTATGCGCATTCGTTTCTTTTTTTTTAAAACTGTTTTATTTTATTATTTTGGGCCGAAACCTGTTAAGCCCATTAGGGTTTTATTTTTTCCTTTTAGCCTATAAATAGGCGTGTTTTGTTTTGTAAGATGCAGTCTTTGTTGAATAATAAAACCTACTTTCTTCCAGTTTCGATTTTCCCTAGAAAACACGAAGTTGATGCCTATTTCCTGGTATTTCAAAAATCAACAGGTTATAGAAGATTGTTTTCCGGTATTCGTGCACGAATCAACGGATTGTAATATTATTTTCGTCTTTCATTGAGATTCCGCTGCGTCATAAATTTTCCACATACAAGCAATATTCATTATTTCTGATCCATTCAACCTCAATAATTACTTCTTTCATTTCCTCCTCCCATAACAGACAAATCTAGAGAATCAATAATTTTAGGGTTTATGCATCTATAGAGAGAAATGACTAAGAGACCCAGTGTCCAATCACTAATGAATCAATTACCACACTTCTTACCATGGAGTGTCTAATGAATCAAATGCAATATTTATTAATCATTCACTGAATTTCCACCTGTAATTCTTAAAATTTTGTTTTCAATGAAATAATAAGATGCAACAAGCTAAACGACATTACATTTCCATTCGAATCAGTGCAATCATTTTCAACACGTTCAACCGTCATTCTGTTATTTTGCAAGCTTTCCGGATAGCTTTCTGTAGCAGACTCACAGCAGCCTTCAGTTTGCACCTCCTGTTGTTATCTACAGAGTCAAACTTGTAAATGAAAAAGACATAAATGGAACCAATCAGAAATTGCCATTCTAATAGTCATTTTCAAAATCTACATCACTATTTTAGAGACCTCATTGATAATCACCCTATCTGATGACCTGCACATTGTGCTGCTCTCTTGTCCACAACAGGCTCCACCAGGTTTAGAAAAACACATTCTTCCAGTGGCTGAGGCAGACTGACAGGAACAGCAATTTTCCTTGCCAGAGAAGAGGTGATCATTTGAGGCACATTCAAGGTGTGAGTCTTCACAACTATCCATGTCTTGGCTCATATCCAAGGGAGGTTCAAATGACTAAAAAGCATTTACCAATTGCAATGTTCTAAAATATAACTTGTTATAGAAGTAAAAATTAAAACAGAAGCAATAAAAAAACAGAGGAGAAAAGAATAGAAAAGACAGTTGCCAAAAAAGTGGAGCCCCAAAACTTGCCTGAAGGATGTTATATAAAAAGTAAGAATTCGTAGAAATACACCTGCAGTAATCAAAAGCATAATTAAATTCTTCCAAGTGGTAACCAATAATTCATTTTCAAGCATGTTGTAAGGCTATGTTTCCAAAAGTTGCAATTACATGTATGTTTCTAAAAGTTGAAATTGTTATGCATACTCTTGTGCATATGTATTAGGATAAGCATGGAGTAGCAGCCTCTTAGGCAAGCACATGCTACCAATGTGATCAAAGAGTGAGATGCGACATGGTGTAATATGGTTCTCATAAATCTTCTAAGTTCTATGAGAGAGGGAGATAGAGAGCATCAACCAATGTCAAGTCTCTGGAGCCCCTGCTAGTGCCAGTATATAATCTCTACATAAATCATTCAATCTATGCACAGAAACATCATCCAGATTGGAAATGTTTAGTAGCAAGTCAATAAACATTGTTTCTTCCACAGCAGTCTAAATTATCAAAAGTATCAAAACTAATTCCTATTTTTTGCAACCAATTTTCATGCTCATAAAAGGTTTAAAACAAAAAAGTTTAATAATCTAAGGACATTCAAATAATCATAAATTTGGAAAATCAATAATAAACCAACATCAGCTTTCTTCACTGGCAAGACCCAACAGAAAATAGTATTAGTACCAAATGTTGGTTTATTTGGATCAATAAATTCATACATAATACTCAAGTATAGATGCAAATTTTAAATAAGATAAAAACTAGTTCGTATTGCTGTTAGAAAAATTTGCACAAAGAAAAGAGTGAAAATACCTAGGATTGTTAAATTGGGGAAAACATGGGGCTATTTTATGAAAATGTAACACCCTAAAATTTCCAAAATTACATAATAGACACTATAAATAAGTATTAATCGGTATATGGAAATTAATTAGATAAAAGAATTATAAAAGGACAATTAAATCCCTAATACTATAACTTAAGATTCCAATTACCTTATTAAAAATATAATAGCATGGAAATATCATTGGAACCCCGAATGGAAGTGGAATGGAAATTATGAAATTTATTAGTGTTAAAAATGCAAGTGGAGTCAATTTATAAATACCAAAACTTGAGGGACTTTTGTGCAAATACCCATTTCTGTTAAAATATCTATAAAATGCCTTAAACAGAAATTTAAGCCTATTTTGTTCTTCTTTTCTCTACCAAGGCCGAACCATCTTCCATTTCCTCCAACCCACCCCCACCCCCCCTCCAATTTTTTTCTTCTTTCCACCAAAATCTATCTAACCTTGAATCAAATTAAACCTACATATAATTATAAGCCTAAATACCTAATATCTACCAAAATTCCAAACAAAAACTTAAAGGAAAATCAAATTCATCAAAGGAGTTTAAGTTAGGGTTTTGATACAACTTGAGGTAAATCAATTTCTTTTGATTCTTTTTCATCAAATATGAGTCATACGATGTTTATAATTGAATATTTTAGCAAATAGATGTGTATATATGATGATAGGAAGAACTATCATTGAATTAGGATTTATGTCAAATTTCATATTTTGATATAGCTGTTTTTATTTCAAAATAAGTTTAGAATATAATTTCTCACATCAAAATTAGTCTAAAACATATAAATTTTATCATGTAGAAGTAAAAGAAAGTGAGATTGGTGATGGAAGTGATGATGAAGGGCAAAATTGTTCAAAGTGAAAAATAGTGCTTCCAAAGTGAATTTGGTGCAAACAAAGGTTTAGGTCAGTTATAAATATGTCATTTTACCTTAAGATTATAATTGTTTGAATTATTGAAATTTCCCTTGAATTTCCACTTGTGGCCAAACCATATTGTTCCATTTCCTTCGTATTTTTATTGTTCATTAAACCTATTTTTAACCTTCGTTTCATTGTTTCTTAAATTGGTTTGAATGTCTACATTGTTTCCTTGAATTGTGAACTTGGTGTGTGTTGAAATGGTTTTATTGATACTATCCTAAAACCATACCAAAATGTCTTTGAAATGTTGCACATAAAGTGTTTGTCAAAATACCTAAATGAACTTTACCTTGCCCACCAAATGAGTATCGATTTCACCAGCGCCTATAAGTATCAATTTCGCCAGCGCAATTGAGTACCCATTTCGCCAGCATAGATTTGCTACAATGGCATCCCTAATACCTAAGTTTTGTCTTGATTCATTGTTGATTTATCATTCCTTCATTGATATGATTACATGTTACTTGATTATCGTTTCATCACTTGTTCATCGGAATTCTAATAAGTTCATTAGATACTTGACTAATTAATATTGCTTTCTATTATTCTATTACTTATTGGCTTTCTTATTGGATTTTTATTTCTTTGTTTTTGTGCCTTTATGACAGAGCCACCTTCTGATTGAGTAGTAGGTAAATATCATTGGCATTGTGCACAATGTATTACTTTTATATTAGGACCTTTGCTAATAAGGGATTAATGTCCTAGCCATAAGGTCTAATCAGCCTTACGTAATTTACACTGGATTGGATATGCTACCTGACTGTAGCAACTTATTATATTTTTCTATAGGCTTATTATCAGTCATATTTTGCCTCTCATTTATGTTATTGGATAATTGATTCACTGATTGATTAGATTGGATTGGTATTCTCTACTTGATATTTTCTATTGGCCTACTTATTGCTTCACTTATTCAAAATCCTTACTGAATCATTTAATGGGACAATCCTATTATTTACCTAACATAATTGTGTTAACGCATATTTATAGCTCACTGAGTATTTTATATTCATATTTTAGTTGTTTAATATTTTTTTCAGATCGGGAATAAATTAGAAGTGATTCCAAAGGCTTCATTCTTCTTCAGTTGGGACCAGACTTTGTCATGTACAGTTCTTTCATATATTATTTACTTTGTACTCTAGACTGCTCTATGACATTAGTAGAACAATCTGTAATAGTATTATAACTGATTATGTAAATAATGGACAATAGAATGTTATATATGTGTGTGTGTGTGTGTGTGTGTGTGTTAGATATATAAATGGATAAATGGATTGGAAATGAATTGATATGGTATGGATATGGAATAATGCGATATTACAAGATTGAACAGACAAAATAATAGAGGTTCTAAGGATGTTGGTAGCATAGATCATTCTCACATCCTATGACCGTGATGTTCCAAATTTGGGACGTGACAAAAAAAATTTCAAAGAAATAGTTAACTAGACTTTATATATGCACTTAGAAAAATTTTGTCAATGCAAAATATTTTTTTCCAAGTTAAAGGAAAAATTAAGCAATTCTCAAGTAAAATGACATTTTCCTAACTTTGGCAAACTCGTTATACTAAAGAGAAAGAACAATCCAATGACACACTACTAACCAACAAAATTTATCATTTTTTAATTTTCTTTCTCATATTTAATAACAAATTTAAAAAAAAGATGTTCTTATAAATCTAAATATTTTTAAAGTCTTTACAATTGAAATTTTTAATATTTTACAATTAATTTTCAATATTACAACCAAACAGCAGAAAATGAGTTTTTTGGGAAGTATTTTCTGAAAATGTTTCACTCGGAAAATATTTTCTAGAGACAAGTTATTTTCTGAAATAAACAGAAGCTAAAACTTGTTTTCCTTGTAAAACGCCACCCCTGCATGTTTTATTATTCAAAAAAACTACATGCATATATATATATATATTTTTTTTTTCCTACCATAATAGCATCTTGACAGGTTATGGATACTATCTCTATCACAACAATGATTGTCGCCATCACCTTCATATTACTAATTTCAAGCCTAAAACAAGCTAAACTAAGTAATAGAAAATAAAGGCAAAAATGAAAATGGAAAATTGAAATGCAAACAGAAAACGGCATTATGCAACTAAAATAGCCTCCTAGTATTCCTGAGAAGCTTGTAAGATTTTAATAGGAAACCTGAATAATTAACAGAAAATCTTTGGTTGGGCAGCAGCAGAAACCATAATTAACAGAGGCAGCAAGTGTTTCAGCCTGAGCCAAGCCATAAATATTCCTCATACCAAACCCAACTTGTTTATACTGCTGGATTTGAGTTGACCCAGATTTGTTTAGCCAAACAAAATAAAAGCCTGCACTAATTATTTTAAGCAAATCCAAGATTACCCTGTTTTCCTTTAAAAATTAAAAGTATTGTAAAAGGTTTAAGTCAAGTCAATTTGATCCATTTGTCAACTGATTCTGTCAGGTAAAAGCTTTGACTTCCTAGACCTGTTTACTTTTCATAGGTTATTTAGCAAAGTCCAACAATCATGAGCATTCAACTAAAAACCACTGACATAGAAATTACCTTCTTAGCCTTTGAAACTTCAAAGGATAGTGAGATATCAAAGCCTGAAAAACACAGTAAATGTTATAAACGAAAAAAATTATGACACAAGAGGAAAAAATAACTTAAAGAAGAGAAATTAAATAATTCAAAAAAAAAAATTGTTCAAGCACAGAATGTTGTTAGAGCTGTCAGTAGCACATTGTTACACATGATTATATAAAAACATCACAAACACCAGGTGTGGACATGAAAGTGAAATACTTCAGTCAAGAATGGTATCCGTATTATCCAAGACTCAATTCAATTTAACTTAGCATCAATCTCAAAATTAATTGAGGTCGACTATATGAATTCTTTGTTTTCACTATAAACGATTTTGGGGGACGTCTTCTAATACTTGTAAAACCTTTAAATCATATTGTATTTCTCTCTTTCACGTTAATTTAGGTCTACCCCTTTCTTTTTTCCATTCCTCTATCACGATGTATTCAACATTCCTAATCGGAGCCTCTCTAGGTCTCCGCTTCACGCGCCCAAACCATCTTATTCTCTACCTCTCATCTTGTCCTCAAGCTTTGCGATTCCCACTTTATATTTAATACTTTCTTACATATCTTATCCATTCTAGTATGACCATACATCCATCTTAACATTCTTATCTCTGCAACCCTCATTTTCGATATATGTTGTCCATTCATTGTCCAATACTCACTATCATATAACATAACCGGTCGAATAGCCGTACGATAGAATTTTTCTTTCAATTCACTAGGAATCTTGCTGTCACACGGGACTCTTACGGTAAACTTCCATTTCAAACACCCAGCTTTTATCTTATGGTTAACATCCTCCTCACAACCTCCATCACTTTCTAGGTATTTAAAATGAGTGCTTTGGGATAATGTCACTTCATACAAGCTAACTCTCTCAGTATCCTCACTTTTGCCTTCATTAAACTTGCAATGCATGTATTTCATCTTGGTTATACTTAACCTGAAACTCTTGGACTTCAAAGTATTCCTTCATAGCTCTAACTTTCTATTCACTTCCTCTTGTATCTCATCTACTAGTACAATATCGTTTGCAAATATCATGCACCATTAGATTTCATCTTGTATATGTTTTGTTAATCCATCCATAACCAAAGCAAAAAGTAAAGAACTCACTACGGATCCTTGATGCAACCCAACTGAAATAGGAAAGTCTCCTGAGTCTCCTCCAATTATGCATACACTAATAGTCGCTCCTTCATACATGTCCTTCAATACTTGAATGTATCTAATCGATATCCCTTTACGTAATAACACCCACTATAAAACTTCTCTTGGGACTCTGTCATAAGCCTTCTCCAAGTCAAATGAAGACTATATGTAAGTCTTTCCCATATCTTTGTATTTCTCCATCAAACTTCTAATGAGAAAGATTGTTTTCATGGTAGATCGCCTAAATTGATTGGCAAAGATAAATGTAACACTACATAAGCGATGTACTATAACTCTTTCCCACATTTTAAAGTATGACTCATGGCCTTAATTCCCCTATAGTTTGTGCAACTCTGAATATATCCCTTATTTTTAAAAATGGGTACTAAAAAGCTCTTCCTCCATTCATCTAGCATTTTCTTCAAAATTAGGATTTTGTTAAACAATCTAATTAACCAAGTTACTCTCACATCATCCATACACTTCCATATTTCAATTGGTATACCATCGAGGTTACAAGCTTTCCCAACTTTCATTATATTCAAAGCCTCCTTGACCTCCGAAAATTTAATCATTTTAGTGAATGTCATATTTTTTTCTATAGTCATGTGGTTTATGTCAACCATGCAACCACCTTAACCATTATTGAGAAGTTCATCAAAATAACTCCTTCACCCATGTCCTCATGACCCATAATGCATTTAGTACAATCCTAACAACATGAAGCATGGAGTAACCTTGAAAAGAAGGTTATCCTTTTACTGCTTATTAACATTGGGCTTCAATCTGAATTGGAACAAACAACATTCTATCTAATAGTAGTAAATTTTTATCTCAATCAATTCAAAAGATTTGCAAATGAAAAGGGAACATATCAAGGACAGAATAATTTTGACAATACTTCATATAAGTATACAATGTGCATAATCCACAAATACCTAAAGGAGTCCATGTAAACTCCATTAAGAACTAAGATTGTTCAGAGACAACCGTAACAACACGGAAAATCTACTTATCTGCAAAAGCAAAATGAAATCAACTAGTAATTAAGGGTTCAAGTTCACCATGATATAAACTATTTAAATTTGCTCTGGCCAAAATTATGTAGACAGAAGCAAGACACAAAGTATCCATATAAAAGTTAACTAATCTCCAATGACAAATGCTTGTAAAGCATTAGTATAATAAGAAGAGCAAGATGACCGAGAGCAACAATGGAAATATTATCTTCTTGGTGGTTTGCTAGGAATCATGTTAGTGATTATAAAGTTCTCTACAATATGGATTGTTCACGTACATGGAACAAAAACAGGAGTGTAGAGCATCCCTTGTCTCGAAAAGAAGTATGCTAGGAACAGGCATCTTCAGATCGCTTAGTGAGAACAAAATACAATTATCTAGAATGCTAAAGCATTTTATAGTTTCATATGTATATGTAAGTATACATAGGTCACAACATCTGATGATAAAATAAAAACAACCAAAACAATTTTCTTACAAAAAAGAACACAGAGAACTTTCCCAAGATCCTATAAGTCTAACAAATTAGTTTCAATTTTCAAAATTGCATTACTATAATAATATAAAAAATATTCAACTCCCAAATTTTATAGCATCATGTCATCAAAATTTTCTAAAGTTTCTAATTAACATCATTTACTTCTCTATCCCACGATTGCTTGCACATTGAAACAATTGTCAAAGGTATTAGATGGTCAATTAGCTTGTCATTTAAAGCCTACAGATTTTATGCCTTATACAGCTATGTCAATTATCTTTGTAATTATTTTGTGTTGACTTGTAAATATTTCCAGATTTCCTAACTTGATTTTAGAAGTAATTTGTGTGATTGGTATTGTTTCTTCTATAGTTTTCTTTTCTAATTTAGGATTTAGTTAGTGTATAAATTTGATTCTTGTACAAAAGTTAAAGCATGAATGAAATAAGAGATTTCTCTCTATCTCAACATGGTATCAGAGCCTCCTTTCCTAGAGGTCTGAGTTTGTTTCCGGTGGCTGGTTGTTTTTTGGCATTCCTTTCTTTTTTTTTTTCGGTAACAAAGACTGTCTCTCTAGTTGAAGAGCCCGTGGGTATGCAATCTTGCCACCACCCTGTTCAGCCAACTACCCAGTTACCGACCGGTGATCAATAGAAGGAGTGTCGTCAGAATCCCTCCCCGGAAGCCTCACGAGCCACTTGTCTCTCCAGTCTCTGACATCACGCGTCGACGAGTACACATCATGCGTATCACCACTTTCCGGTGACTTTTTTCTACCAGACTTGCATGGACCACCTCGCCCGAATATTTCGACCCTGGTCAGTTGCATGTTTCTGCCAATTTCGACATTCTGATTTGAGGTTTGCTTTTCCCCATTTCGACCTTCTGGTTGTCTATTTTCACGATTTGGGTCTAGTCTGCTGGGTTTTATTGTGTGTCTACTGGTTTGATTCGGTTTGGATCTGCTGGTCTGATTTTCGATTGATTTGGTTTGAATTTAGTGGTTTGGATCTTCCTTGTTTGGGTCTTTTATTTTCCTCACTTCTAATTAATTTATCCAGTTAATAAGAATTGTTGATGATAAAACCCCAAAAATGAATGAAAATACATCTCTACTTATTAGTCCTATTAAATTAGATTGAACCAACTATCTAGCATGGTCTAGATCATGTTTGTTGTTTATTCAAGCTAGGAGTCTACAATGATATCTTAATGGTAAAAAATCAAAAACAGAAGCATCTCAGTCATCTGGCCAACAATGGGACTCAGAAAATTCTTTGGTCATGTTATGGCTTATTAATTCTATACAGCCTCAAATTGCAAAGGTTATCTTTTCCTTGATTTTGCTTCAAAAATTTGGAATGTCGTAGCCCAAATGTATTCACAAGTGGGTAATGATGCCTCAATCTATGAGATACGCAATAAAATTCAGGCAATTAAGCAAAGTGAGATGACTATTACTCAATATTTTGCTGAGATGAGAAGTTTATGGCAGAAACTTGATTATTACCAAAACTTCGAAGCCGAATGTCCTGACGATGCAGTGAAATATCAAAAACTGGTAGAAAATATCATATCTATGATTTCCTTGCAGGGTTGAACATGGAATTCGATCAAATTCGAGTTCAAGTTCTTAGTAGGGATCCTTTCCCATCTCTCAGACAGACTTACTCCTCTGTACAACAAGAAGAAAGTCATCGGATTGCTATGGTACATACAGTGTCGGTAGAGAAAGCTGGGTTACTGATAAATACTTCACAATCTAAACAAAATACTCCAGTATCATCAGATAAAGACTTGTTGTGTGACTATTGTTGTAAGCCTAGACACACGAGAGAAAGCTGTTGGAAACTCCATGGACGCCCTACTCGAGCTCATGGAGGAAGGCAATAGAACTCTACCAGACCTCAGACACGTCAGGAGCAACAGAGTTCTTACAAACCCCAGGCTCATCATATTGATGTTACTAGTTCATCCAATGGAACCTCTACATCAGAAGGTTTCTCTAATGATGAAGTACAAACACTCAGGCGTCTCTTATCAAAGTTTGATTCTAGTCTCTCAATTGCCTCTTCCAATTTTGTGAAATCGGATACTGCTTTTCTTGCAACACTTGATGATTCTTGGGTTATAGATTCGGAAGCAAATAGACATATGACAGGCTATTCAAAAAAATTTTTAACCTATTCACCTTGTTCTAATAAAAATACTATTCGTATAGTTGATGGCTCCTTAGCTTCTATTTTTGGAACAGGTTCTCTTAAGTGTACTCCTACAATTAATGTAACCTTTATTCTTCATATTTCTTCTTTTCCTGTTAATCTCTTATATGTCAGTGCTATTACAAATGCTCTTAACTGTAAAATTGAGTTATATCCTACTCATTGCATTTTACAGGATCTGACCACAGGAAAGACGATTGGATTTGGTAGACTACGTGATGGCTCATATATTCTCGAGGATGCTTCGAGTCCCTTTATATCCAAAGCTTTGTTAGTAGATTCTAAAACTATTGCTCATCAGAAAATAAAACAGTGGCATATGAGATTAGGCCACCCTTCTTTTTATGTAATTCAAAGACTTTATCCTAACTTGTTTAAAAACTGCTAGCTAGATACTTTATTTTGTGATGCGTGTGAATTTGCTAAACACACTAGACATTTTTATTCTTCTGGTAATAATAAGAGTTTAATTCCCTTTATGACTATTCACTCAGATGTTTGGGATCCTACTTCTACTGTTTCATTATCGAGTTATAGATGGTTTGTTTACTTTATTGATTATTTCACTAGATTGACTTGGGCGTACTATGATTATCACCCAATTTGATACTAAGGTAAAAATTCTACAATCTAACAATGGTACAGAGTATATGAATAGTGTATTTCGTGCATATCTATATTCTAAGGGTATTATACATCATACTAGTTGTGTCAACACTAGTACTCAAAATGGGGTTTCTGAGAGAAAAAATATGCATTTGTTAGAGGTTGTCAGATCTCTTATGTTTGCTATGAATGTCCCTAAGGTTTATTGCAGTGATGCAGTCCTTATTGCTGTATACTTTATTAACAGGATGCCTCTTAAAAGTCTCAACTTCAAAAACCCTTTAAAAGTCTTAAAATGGAGTAATTCATATACTGTTTCACCTAAAGTATTTGGTTGTCTGTGTTTTGTACATCACAAGACTGGCAGTAAGTTGGATACTAGAGCTATAATTTGTATATTTGTAGGATACTCTGGCACTCAAAAAAGTTATGAGTGTTATCACCCTCCTATAAAGTATTTTGTAAGCATGGATGTTACCTTTAGGGAATCTGAGCCGTTTTTCCTTCACCCCACGCTCCTCTTCAGGGGGAGTATAAGGAGGAAGAGGAAGCACTAGTACCTACTCATTTACAGATTATGAACCTTGAACAGGATTCTGAAAAAACAGAACAAATGAAAAGGAAACTAGATAGACCGGATTTAAAACATACAATCGCAAGGTCAAGAACAATGCCATCACAATTGTTGTACCGGATCCGACATCAACTCTGCAATCAGTTCCTGCAAACACATGTGGTGAGTCTTCTTTAACTCCTGATTCTGATTCTGTAAATCTTGATACTAAGCCTATAACTAATGAAATTGATGTTCCTAACGCTATCCAAAAAGGAGTAAGAGCATGTACTAAACATCCCATTTTCAAATTTGTTTCTTATGACTCCTTGTCTCCCTCTTTTAGAGCCTTTGTATCGTCTATATCTTCTGTTTCTATACCACAAGATTGGCAGGAATTAGTTCATGACAAACAGTGGAAGGAAGCAACGACGGAAGAGATGAAAGCCTTAGTAAAAAACAAAACCTGGGAACTTGTCACTTCTCCATTGGATAAGAAACCAGTTGAATGTAAATGAGTATTCATTGTAAAACATAGAGCAGATGGATCGATTGAGAGGTATAAAGCCAGATTGATCACAAAAGGCTTTACTCAGATGTATAAAGTAGACTACCAAGAAACTTTTTTGCCTGTTGCAAAAATGAATACCATCAAAAGTCTTGTTGTCATGTGCAACTAACCTTGATTGGGATCTACACCGGTTTGATGTTAAAAATGCTTTTTTCCATGGAGAATTAGAGGAAGAGGTATATATGAAAATACCTCCAGGGTTTCATAATGAGAAGACAAGGGAATGTCTGCAAATTGAAAAAAGCATTATATGGATTAAAACAATCACCAAAGACATGGTATGATAGATTGAGTAAGGCCATGATTTCTTTTAGGTATTCTCAAAGTAATGTTGATCATACCTTGTTTATTAAACACTCTAATGGGAAACTTACAATACTGATTGTCTATGTTAATGATATGGTGGTAATTGGGAATGATAAGGAAGAAATTGCTCGTCTGAAGAAGTTATTGGCAAAAGAGTTTGAAATTAAGGATTTGGGAAAGTTGCGATATTTCTTTGGTATAGAGGTTGCTAGATCAGAGAAAGGGATTTTGATTTCTCAAAGGAAGTTTATCTTGGATCTCTTAGAAGAAACTGGTATGCAGATTCTCCTATTGAGGCTAATCATACATTACAAGATGGCTTGGGTAATCCAGTGGAATTAAGAAGATATCAGAGGTTAGTAGGAAGATTAATTTATCTTTCACATATTAGGCCTGATATAACCTATGTTGTAAGCGTGGTTAGTCAATATATGCATGATCCCAGCAGTTCTCATCTTGAAGCAGTTTTTCATATCTTGAGATACCTGAAGGCTAAACCAGGGAAAGGGTTACTATTCTCTAAGCATGGCCACCTAAGATTGGAGACATATACAGATGTTGATTGGGCTGGGTCTCCTGATGATAGAAGATCAATATCTGGCTCTTGTACTTTTGTGGGTGGAAACCTAGTTACTTGGAGAAGTAAGAAACAGAATATAGTGGCTCGCTCGAGTGTTAAAGTGGAATATAGAGCAATGGCTCAGGGTGTTTGTGAGTTACTTTGGTTAAGTAAGATTATAGAAGAATTGCAGCTGACAAAAAGAAATGATATATCCTTGTTTAGTGATAGCAAGGCTGCTATTAGTATTGCTCATAATCCAGTTCAGCATGATCGAACAAAATATATTGAAATTGATCGGCACTTCATAAAGGAGAAAGTTATGCAGGGCTTGCTGAAACTCACTCATGTAACCTCAGATAATCAAATTGCTAATATACTCACTAAAGGACTGAATGGCAAGCAATTCCACAAATTAGTTTTCAAGTTGGGTATGTGTCAATAGGGGTGATATACCTGATATGGAGGGTGAGCATAGGGCAGATAGTAGAGAGCCTGAGATAGACACTGATACTTCTGTACAGGCAGAGAGGATTAGTCCTGAACCACTTAGATCAAGGCAGTGTATAGAGGGAAGTAGTATTGGTGAGACTGCATTGAGACAGGAAATACAGGATTTTAGATAGGAAATGTTAAGGAGGAATCAAGAAATGATGTAAATGTTATAGGCACACATTACAGCACAAGCAGCAGAAGTGCCACAGCCACCTCCACCACTTGTTCAGCCTGTTATACAGCCTGAGGCACCACCAGTACCAGAGAGTGTGCCAGTTGAACAGAGAAGGGTAAGAAACTGTAGAATCATACCTGAGGGTGGTTTCAGTATCTCAGAGTTTCTGAAGCTACAACTACCCACTTATTCTGGGGAGTATGGTACAAACCCCAATGACTTTATTGAGAGGGTAGATAGGGTTGTCAGAAAGTTACTATGTTCAGATGCCAGGATTATTGAACTGGTAGGTTTGTTATTTGTGGGGGATGCTTTTGTATGGTTTGATGAGCACATTGATGCTAACATCCATGGTAATGACTCGATTACTTGGGAAGAATTTAAACAAAAGTTAATGGATGAATTTCTACCAGCAGGAATCAGAGACAGAAATATTATGAGATTTGAACAGCTCAAATAGGGGAATCTTAGTGTCACTGATTATGTTAGAGAGTTCAGGAGACTGAGCAAGTATGCTAGACAGATAGCACCTACAGAGGCAGACTTGATTGGTCGTTTCAGGAGAGGTCTGCATACTTTATTATATAACATACTGTTAGTTGGACAGTATACTTCTCTGGGGCAGATTATTGATGCAGCTATACAGATGGACATCAAATATAAAGAGGAAAGGACAGAGAAAGACATAAGAAAGAGGAGCAGAGGGGGAGAGTTCCCTAGATATGGAGAGGGATCATCCCAGATTGGTATGGTTAGGCCTACTCAGAGGCAGTTTCAGATACCCTCAGTACAGAGTCAAAGGAGGGATGTTTCTAGAGGAGGCAGGATGAGACCACCTACCCCAGCATATTCTAGAGGATCTAGCAGACCAGTACAACAGATTCCAAAGATACCTCCATGTGAGCACTGTGGAAGAAGATATACTGGTGAATGTAGGGCCAGAGCAGGAACATGTTTCAAATGTGGGCAGTTTGGCCATTATTTGAGGGAGTGTCCTATGAGAGCTCCACAGCAGACTGGTTCATTAGTATCTCAGCCTACTGTATAGATGGGTAGAGGAGGAGCTGGTAGAGGTAGACCAGCAGGACAGGGTCAGCCAGCAGTACAACCACCAGCAGGACGAGGTCAAGGGAGAGTTTTTGCCATGACTCCACAGCAGGCCCAGGGACTACATGATACTATAGTAGGTATGGTTCCTATTTATGATATTGAGGCATATACATTATTTGATTTTGGTGCCACACACTCTTTTGTGTCTTCTGTGTTTACTAGGAAAATGGGGTTAGATAGGGAACCTTTATTGATGCCATTAGAGGTAGCTACTCCATTGGGAGGAAATGTAATTGTGGGCTATAGATAAAGAAATTGTCAAATGAAAATAGCTGATAGAGAGTTACTTGCGGACTTGATTGAGTTACCAGTACTGGAATTTGATGTGATTTTGGGTATGGACTGGTTAACTGCATATAGAGCTATTATTGATTATTCCTTGAAACAAGTAGAATTTAGACTGGATGGGCAGGAAAAGTTTATTTTTCAAGGAGAGAAAAATAAGAAAAATGTCAGGGCTTATTTCAGCTATTCAGGTATAGAGATTATTAAGGAAAGGGTGCATGGCTTATTTGGCATCAGTAGTGGATACTACAAAGGAATCTAAAGAGTTAGAACATATTCCAGTAGTACAAGAATTTTCAGATGTTTTTCCTGCAGATCTTCCTGGATTGCCACCAGAAAGGGAGATAGAATTTGAAATTGAAGTGTATCCTAGTACAGATCCGATATTCATTCCTCCATACAAAATGGCACTACCAGAGTTAAAGGAGTTGAAAGTACAGTTATAGGAACTGCTTGATAAGGGGTTTATTAGACCTAGTAGTTCACCTTGGGGAGCTCCAGTGTTATTTGTAAAGAAGAAAGATGGGACATTGAGGATGTGCATTGACTATAGACAGCTGAGCAAAGTGACAATGAAGAATAGGTATCCATTGCCTAGGATAGATGATTTGTTTGATCAATTACAGGGAGCCTGTTACTTTTCCAAGATTGATTTGAGATCAGGGTACCATCAATTGAAAATTAAGAAGGAACATGTTTCAAAGACTGCTTTTAGAACCAGATATAGACACTATGAATTTTTGGTGTTACCATTTGGGCTAACTAATGCACTTGTAGCTTTTGTGGATATGATGAATAGAGTGTTCAAGATCTATTTGGATAAGTTTATCATTGTCTTCATTGATGATATTTTTATCTATTCTAGGGATAAAGAGGAACATGAAGAACATCTTCGGATTACATTGCAGATTTTGAGGGAGCATCAATTATATGCCAAATTTTCTAACTGTGATTTTTGGTTGACTGAGGTAGCATTTTTGGGACATGTTATTAGTAAAGATGGTATCAAAGTTGATCCTCAGAAGGTGGAAGCAGTAGCTAATTGGCCACGACCCACTACAATGACTGAGGTGAGGAGTTTTATAGGATTAGCTGGATATTACCGGAGATTTGTTATAGATTTTTCAAAGATAGTTGCTCCATTAACCAGGTTGACTCAGA
>CANXYC011377124.1:0-15633 GCA_948193065.1 Aleurites moluccanus
TGGTGGCTAACACATACATTTGCCACACCTAATCAAAAACTAATGGCAAAAATCCAATACATCAAGCTTATGATAACAATTTTGCAACCTACTGATCCAACCGTCCATTTTTCCATCATTTGATCCAATGGTTGGATTTAATCAAGCCTGAACTAATATCATAAGGTTGCATACATAGTATAATTCCATACTCAAAGGAAAAGACTATAATGCCCTTAGTGCAACCGAAGCACCTCAAGCACCTCAATTGAGGAGCATACCCAGTACAATTTTCAATCGGGTTTATTTTTCAATCAAATCTTCAAATTAATAAACTAACACCATTTACATTCCCTGAAATCATTTTCTACTTCTAAATATGGTGATAATTCCATAAGAACTCGAAGTGGTGCAAAATGACTATTTTGCCTCCAGTTCACAAAATTTCAAGTTTCTTCCAATTTCTTCCTAACAGCCTTTGATGTACTTTTACATGTGTAAAATTGTCTAAAACATGCATATTCATTGAATTTAAGCATAAACATGCATCATACATATCATGCAAACATATAAGGAAACCCCATTTGGCTTGCCTCTAAAGGTTGTGTTCTAAGCCTTTCAACTGAGGTGTTACAGAGGTATAGTATAGTGAAACATGAATGAACTTGTATGATATATGAGCTATTAGAATGAATAAGGTTTTTGAGTATTGGCTATATTGTATTAGGGGTTCATCGTGGTACTGGTAGCCACTGGTGGATCCCGTACCCTTGGACCGTCGCTGCTCCCCGGTTTGGGTCATGACAATTAAGAGAAAAATAGCCTTCAAATTTTTTATTGAAGTTATGGCTTTCATTGTTTCCCCTTCCTCTACTTTTGCCACTATTTATTCTTACTGCTGACAAAAAGTGACCTACAGTTATCTTCAATGCCTTCTCTTTCGGCTATTGTTGTAGAAAATTTTGTTTATGAACAAAAAATGATCCTTAAAGCTCATCAATTGCGAGTACTTCAATTTCCATGGCTTCTTGTATGGAACAGACAACAAAGTTGAAATTTGGTGTTAAAGATCAAATAATCTTCTCAACGATAGTGACATCTTCCATAAAGTTGCTACACTTTTGCTATTACAGTGCCTTAAAAAAATTCATGGAATCCCATATATGCTTAGAGGTATCCTTGCAGAGAATTACCTCCAAGATAGATCTGTCAAAGTCTGAAATGATAGTTTTTTGGCTTTAAGATCTCTTCAATTGTGTAGCTCTAGAACCATCCATTGTGTTGTTATCAATAAAGCACCTTCTTCTGGTTCGACAATTCCAGAGATAATAACATCCTAATATTTCTTAGACTTCAGGAAGTTCTACATCAATAAGCTTCAATGTTTATAATGACCATCAAAACATGGAATATTTGGATGTATAAAAGTTTGTGAGGCTATTACTATTGTTGCAAAATCTATTGTTACAAAAACATAATATGTTCCCTCATGGGTTGTGTGAATACGTGATTTTCGAACCTCGGACCAAACCAAGCTCGTGTCGAGCAGGGTGGCATCCCACACAGATGTCAGAGTCTTTAGAATTGAACCATACTCATTCTAAGTAAAACGACATTGAAAAATAGACCCATAAGCCCTAAATAGACCAAAAAGCCTTAATTAAACCCAAAAAGCCTAAGAAGGCCCAAAAAGCCCAGAACAGACTCAGAACCGTCTAAAGCATATCCAGACTGCTTGAAATAGACTTGGAACCATTTGAAATAGATCCAAAAGTCCCAAGATACTTGAAAAGTATACTAGAACGTCCAAAACTGACCCAGAAGGCTTGAAACAGACACGAAAGACCTAAGCAGGCCCAAAAAGCCTAGAACAGATTTGGAATCATCTAAAGCAGGTCTAGAAATTTGGAACAAACTCAAAACCATTCGAAACAGATCTAGAAGTCCCGAGACACTTAGAAAGCAGACCCAGAAGATCCAAAACTGACCCGAAAAGCCTGAAATAGACCTAGGAGACTGAAAATAAAAAAAAACATAAAACTAAGCTGCTACTAACTAGGCAACCAGGTGCTGCCAAGAAGGGCTAGCGGTGCTGCTGCTGCCCAGACTTTTAGGCAGTTCCTGCTCCCTTTTCTAGCAATTTTTGATGTTGAAATGACAATTTTGCCCCTCTAAATCTCTATAATAGAGACTACCTCTTCCATTCCAAACACCAATTCTCTCTTTGAGAACTTATATAACTTGAGACCTTCTCTTTATAGAATCCCTCTTTAGGTTTCTCTTTCTAACTTCTCTCTTTGAGAAATTTAGGGAAAATTAAGATATCGAACTTAAACTAGGCTCTCTTTGAGCAATTTTTTTAAGTAGATTCAACTCTATTTGAGTATTAGGACATCAAACTTAGATTAGGCTCTCATTGAGCAACAAATTTAATTAGGTCTGGCTCTCCTTAAGTTTTAGGATATTAGGACTTAGACTAGGCTCTCCTTAAGCAACTTGTTCAAAATTAGTAACCGCAATTAAGTAACTTGGCTTTCAAATTAAATCTGATTTTGCATTGCATGCATCAGTATATGGACTATGTGTTCGTTACCAGTTATAAAATTTAGCCTACGTATGAGTAACAGTGATCTAGAAACTCTCTTTGAGTATGTTAGGAGATAGCGAAAGTATCCAAACTCGCAATGAATCCCTAATCCTTTTAAGGAGGTATGCATGCAAGTGGTTAGGTATATTCTGCATAGCAGGACCCTGTTATCCAAACCAGCCACCTAGCCTTTATGTAATTGACTATAGAACTAGATTTCTTTTATTGTAATTGACTATAGAACCAGAATTCTTTTAGGCCCTATGTACCATAATAAATCAGATATTATGCTCATGAAACCAATTTTCTCATGCATACAAGCACATCATGCATACATTTGTTTACACATAAACCATGCCCCATAAACTTATGGACAAGGACCAAGAGTCGGTAGTTAAACCCTAAATAGTCTCCAATTAAGAAAACCGAATGAAGTAAACACTTAGCCAAGATGTGTACAAACCCGACCTATACTCAAACTAGTTAAACAGATCCACTTACCTCAAACTGTACAAACCTGAATTGTACCCTGAAATAGTGAAACAGATCCACTTATTCCAAACAGTACAAACCCTACCTGTACTTTATACCAGTGAAACATATCCACTTATCCCAAACAGTACAAACCTTATCTATACCCTGTATCAGTGAAACATAACCACTTACCTCAAATAGTACAAACCCGACCTGTACCCAAAATAGTGTAACCAATCCACTTCCCCGAAACAAATCCAATCCAAATAGTAAACTTGACCCACTAAACAATTACCATGCTTAACCCATGTCTTAAACAGTGAAACTGACACACTGTCCCATTTACACTAGTGAAATTGACCCACTATCCCACTATACAGAAAACTAGATATTCAACCAAAAATAATGAACCTGACCAACTAAATAGTGAAATCGACCCACTATACCATCTACCTAAAAGTTTGTATCCAAACAGTGAAATGACCAACTGTCCTACCACAAAATTGACCAAATTGATATACCAAATCCAAACAGTGAACCTAACCCACTAAATAGAAAGCCATGCTGAACCAATACCTAAATTGACCTATGGATCCGACCTATCAATTTTTGAATCTGACCTACCTGACTTAGAGGAATTCTTTTTCTCGAAAGTCGCTCGTACAAAAACCCACACTCACCCTTAGTATAACCTACCCCTCACTGTGCATAGCAAACCTGCACCTTTTTTTTACTAATAACTCTTAAACTAATCATTTTCCATTCCCTTTCATGCAAGGTACCAAATGGCCAATCCTACCAACCTAGATGTCGCACTTCTCACTACTCTTCTCAAAAAGTAGGAAGAGAATTTTCAAATTATTCCCAATTCTACCTTGGATGCCCAACGAAACCACTTTAACAGAGCATTGTTGCTCAATAGACTAGCTTCAATAAAGTGTAGCTATTCAACTAGCCAGTTTTCAAAATATAATAGACCATGTGACCAATAACTTAATTTGCCAACACTAGGCTATCATTAATGAAGTTGGGGGAATGATGAACCTGAACAGAGCCGACTCTCCTTTCCCAAACTCTTCAGCTATACCTGATATCAACATGGCTCCAATCATCATTCCTTCCTTTTCCTTGAATCCTTTTCAAGAAAGGGACATTTTTACCTACACACTTATGGAGAAATTCTTGAAATGCAACCCCACTATGCCTGAATAAAATCATACAGTTGAAAAGAGGTACAAATAGAATAACTCTTTCATCCGTAACATTGCCTCCCCCGATGAAAAGATGAGCGAAGAGGTAGTAACCATTACCATCTGGCAACCTTTGAAATTAGAAAGGAGAAAATTCAACAATTTGGATATGCCTTTGAGCACAGTCTACGAGAAGGCTTTGGAGTCAAATTTGATCAAATCTTTGGAGCCTAGGGCACCTCAGAATCCTTTACCAAAATATTGGAACGAGAGCGAATATTGTAAGTACCATCAAAAGAATAGTCATAAAACATTCATGTGTAAGGTTCTGAGGCATTTGATCCAGGATTTGGCGGTCAATGGGGATATCTTACTTTCACTACCAAAATTAGATCCAACAACTTGATCCCTCAAGTCTAAAGGTGTAGACTCAGAGGACAACAAGCAAGCCACTCTCTTTGAGCATGTTTCCATGATAGAAGATGGAGTAGAAACAGACATTATACAGCTTATCTAACTAGCCCTAGCCCCACTTGACAATTGTCACAATGAGAAGCATGTCAGCCCAAAAGTCAAGTCAGCTGTCAACTATTCAGTTTAGTTAGAAACATATCTTGAGTCAAAGTGTAAGTAAATTGAGTCATTTTTCTCTTTTGAGTCCATAATGAATCTCCCAAGTTTGTCTTTTACTTTTGATGTAACTAAAGACAATGGAACTTTCATTAGTAATGAAAAGTTTGATCTTTCTTATTTTCCTATGTCTGCCTCTCCACTTACTAATGAATCCAATCTGAATGAGATATTAGAAGAAAATGAGAAAAATGAAACAAAGTAGGAAAGAAAAAAATCGACTAACCTTGGCACTGATGATAAAATGAAAATCATATACATTGCATCATCATATTTTGATAAAATAGCCTTATGCATTACCATTAAAGAATTCATGGATTTCTCTGCATGAGAGCCTAAGGACATGACATGAATTGACCTAAGCATAGTGGTACACAGAATTCCAACATATGATCATATCAAGTATGTTAAGTAACAACTAAGAAGACTTAAAGCATAATGGTCTTTGAAGGTCCAAGAGGAAGTAGCTCAGCTTCTGGATAATGAATCTACCCAATTTGCCATGTAACCTTCATGGTTAACCAGTATAATACCAGTTCTCGAGAAGGATGGAAAGGTTAGAGTATGTGTGGACTATAAGGATCTGAAAAAAGTATGTCCCAAACATGACTTTCCTTTGCCCCACAGTAACTTATTGGTTGACCACAAGATAGGATCTGAAGTAATCTCTTTGACTAACTTTCATGCAGACTATAACCAGATTTAAGTCAACCCCCTAGCAAGAAAAAAAAATTTGTTGTAATTGAATAGGGTATATTCTATAAAAGGACTTGGCATAATGCCCACCTGAGTTGTTCAATAGAGAATGAAGCTCAGCTAATGATAAATTGGGTTCACGAAGTTAAAGCAAGTCATACTTTCAAAAAGAAGTGGTGAGCCTGCTAAAAAGGGAAAAGATCCAACACCGTTTATAGACTAACAATGTAGTAAAAGCAGCCAGCAAAATTATCAAGACCATTATGTAGAAAGTGATCACTAGTAATAGAAGATGGCACGAACATTTACCATTCATTATGTGGGGGCATCGAACATCCATCCTACACCAACATACGCAACTCCCTACTCCCTAGAATATGAAATGGAAGAGGTACTACCCATTAAGATGCGAGTCCAATATGCAAAGGTAATACAAGAAAGCCAATTTAATGAAGTTGAATGGATCAAGGACTACCATGACTAATTGAATGTCATCGACGAGAAAAGGATGGATGTCTTATAACATATTCAAGGATGTCAATAGTGATTAACCTAACATTACAAAAAAAAAAAGTCACAAAACATAAATGTGTAAGGTTCTGAGGCACCTGATCCAGGATTTGGTGGACAACGGGGTATCCTTCTTCCATAGCCAAAATTAGTTCCAACAACTTGATCCTTCAGGTCTAAAGGTGCATACTTAGAGGATAGCAAGCAAGTCACTCTCTTTGAGTAGGTTTCCATGATAGAAGATGGAGTAGAAATGGACCCTATATAGCTTATCCAACCAGCCCTAGCCCATTTGACAATTGTCACTATGAGAAGCAAGTCAGCCCAAAAGTCAAGTTAGCTGTCAACTATCCAGTCGAGTAAAAAATAGATCCTGAGTCTGAGTCAGAGTTGATTAAGTCATTTTGCTCTTTTGAGTCTATATTTAATCTCCCAAGTTTTTCTTTTAATTTTGATGTAATTGAAGACAATGGAACTTTCATTAGTAATGAAAAGTTTGATCTTTCTTATTTTCTTGTGTCTGCCTCTCCACTTACTAATGGATCAAATCTGAATGAGATATTAAAAGAAAGTGAGAAAAATGAAACAAAGAAGGAAAGCAGAGAATCGATTAACCTTGGCACTGATGATAAAATGAAAATCACATACATGCATCATCATATTTTGATAAAATAGCCTTATGTATTTCCATTAAGGAATTCATGGATTGCTTTGCATGAAAGCCTAAGGATATGATAGGAATTGACCCAAGCATAGCGGTGCACAGAATTCTAACCTATGATCATATCAAGCCTGTTAAGTAGAAACTGAGAAGATTTAAAGCAGAATGGTCTTTGAAGGTCCAAAAGGAAGTATCTCAGCTTCTGGATAATGAATCTACCGAGTCTTTCATATGTCCTTCGTGGTTAGCTAGTACAGTATCAATTCCTGAGAATGATGGAAAGGTTAGAGTATGTGTGGACTGTAAAGATCTAAAACAAATTTTGCCCCAAAAATCACTTTCCTTTACCTCACGACAACTTACGGGTTGACCAAATGACAGGATCTGAAGTATTCTCTTTGACTGACTTTCATGCGGACTATAACCAGATTCAAGTCAACCCGTTGGAAAGAAAAAAAAAATTGCTTTAACTAAATGGGGTATACTCTAAAAAAGGACTTGGCATAATGCCCACCTGAGATGTTCAACAGAAAATGAAACTCAGTCGATCATAGATTGGGTTCATGGAGTTGAAGTGAGTCACACTTTCAGAAATAAGTGGTGAGCCCGCTAAAAAGGGAAAAGATCCAATACTATATATAGACTAACGATGCAGTGAAGCAGCCAACAAAACTATCAAGACCATTCATGTCACGTCACGATTTTGGAACATGACGGTCTTAGGATGCGGGAGATGCCAGAGGCAACCGGCACTCGTAGAACCCAGTATCACATCTATCCATCACATACTATACATATCAATCTATAGCCATATAACCACATAAGCACTATTTATTATATTACTCTGTCATTCATTCTGTAACTTTCTGTAAATACCATCATCATAAACATATTTACATTTATACTCCAAAATAAGTCATAAACATATATACAATCTGTTTATACCATTATACAATACCCATGGAGCAGCTAATACACATATATAAAGATACAGTGTTTTAAATTAATTACACTACCTTTACAATATTGCAGAATTCCTCGGAAGACAAAAGTCAGGAATCTGCCTTAATATGCACCTGGAAAGGGGAAACAAATGAAAGGTTAGTATAAAAATACTCAGTGAATCTAATATGCATCGACCAGAAATAAAGACTGGAATAATCAATGAATAATAGGTAAATGAATAAATAATAACAATTTGCTCCACAATTTCAGAATACATAATCAAATTATAGTGAATGACTGTAGTATCGATAATCAGGTCAATGAAAAATATATCTCATGGATAAGATAGATAAAAGAGATAAAGGGTCATGAAATGCATATCACATGTATCCATTATGTATCAATAAACATAAGACTGATCAGATCTTATGGCTAGGACTGTTAACCCTTTCTAGCTAGGGTATCATTATACAATATGCACATTGCCAACAGTATGTACCGACTACCCTGTCGGAGCGGCTGCTCTGTCAAATCTCATAGGAATCAATAAAAGTATGGAATAAATCAATAGATATCAATATACAATATCATTCTCATCAAGTAACAGTAACTCGTGAATAATCAAACGAGACTGCATTTAAGCAATATCAAAAGCAATTAACAATGGTATTACGATTAGCAATTAACAATGGAATGAATCAAAAGTTTGACAAATCAAGTCAAAAAGTTGGCTCAGTTGGCATGTCAATATCGTTGGTGACAATGGCATTCAAATGGTAGGCTTATGGAAGAAAACAATGGTAGGCCTATGGAATTTGAACTAGGCATTTCATCAAATATTTGGTGTGCAACAATGGATTGACAAATTGGCTAGGTTATGGTACAATATTGACATTGCCCATACAATCAACAAATAGCTCACAATGTAGGCAACACAATAAACATCAATTTTTCAATAATAAACACAATTAAAAGGATCAAAATGGTATGGAATTCCAAAGGAAAAACAAGAAAAATCAATGGCATGAATAGTACCATTATGGTTCGGCCAAAATGGTGTTTTCAAGGTAGGTTTCCAATCAACATTTAAATACTATAAACATGTTAAATGATGCATATTAAACTCACGTAGCACTCCAAATAAACTAGCAAATTTGATTTGCCACCAATTTCTTCAAAGGAGACAAAATCCATAATCTTACAAATCTTTGTGTACTATACAAAATTAACCATAAATAATCTATCCATTAGCTTCCAATTAACATATTCTAAGCTTAATTAACATAAACTAATACTAAATCAAATAGCCAAATCACACAACTTGAGATTAGGGTTTGGATTTGGGTAAAACCCACCAATTGCATCAATTGATGCAATTAATCACCAAACCCATTCTATTCATCATCTATCACACATAAAATAACCATTAAACTAAAGAAATCAACTTGTTACCTTGTGTGAGTGGTCCATCCAAAGTCCCTTTTCAATTATTTCTTGATTTCCTTTGTGATTCGAGGTGAGAAATGGTTGGCAAAAGGAAGAAACCATGTTGAATTTAAGTATTCTTTAAGTTTTTCTTAAAAATCAAGCTTGAAAAAAGGTGGGAGAATAGCTTGAAATTTTCAGCCAACACGAAGAAGAAGGAAAAGAATGGCCAAAAATTTCCTAAGGCATGCTTATATACTAAGTTAGAATGGCAAATTACATATAAATCCTTAAACTATCTATAAATTATACTTTTACCCCATCTTCTTCTGTAATTTATTCTGACAATTCTATTGAGAATTGGATTTCAAAGTGAGAATTCAAATAGTTTATTTTTATCTATACTTTATTATGAAAAATAGTTTTAGGGTCATTCTGAAACTTAATCAGTTGATTTCCCACTATACCCCTAAAGTTCTACTTATTTATGATTTTGCCATTGTTTGCTTTTTCATTGTTCCTAAATATTTTCACCTCTTTCTTTTCACCATAATTTCACATATAATTATATGATTCTTTACTCCTGTTCTGAATCAGAAATTTTTCTGTCGACCGGACTGCTATTTTCTCGGCAGTGTTATTAACACCGATATTTTTTAGGACAGTATCACAAATACATTCTAACTGTGTTTCAAAAATTATCTTTAGTTATTTTGATGTTCCCAAACCAATAACTGATTATAAAATTCTAACAATTATGATTGCATTTCCTAGGGTATTACAATTCGATAAAAAGTGATAACCAGTAACAAAAGATGGCACGAACACTTACCATTCACTCTGTGGGGGCATCAAACTTCCACCCTATACCAACAGAGGCAACTCCTTACTCCCTAGAATATAAAATGGAAGCAGAACTACCTATTAAGATGCTAGTCCAATTTGCAAGGGTAATACAAGAAAGACAACTTGATGAAGCTAAATGGATCAAGGGTGACCATGACCAATTGAATGCCATCGACAAGAAAAGGATGGATATCTTGTACCAGATTTAAGGATATCAATAGAGATTAACCTGACATTTCAAAAAAAAAAAAAAACAAAAAGGTAACTGACCGAGGTTTGGAAGAAGAACACTTGATGTTGAAGGAAATCAGAACTCCCATTCATGACCCAAGAAGCAAGTTCATACCAAATTGGGCCGACCCATTTGTGCTCAGGATAGGTATATCTAGTGGAGGTGCCAAAATAAATCTAAATCAATCGGACATATATTTTGCATAATCTAACCATACATCATACAAACAAGAACTAAGTGGACCTGATTCTCAATTTTTTTTTTTTTAAAAAAAGAACAAAAGTGGAGATACATAGGTAGCCCTCTTTAAGTACGATCCAAATCATAATAAGATAATCATTTTGTGCCAAATTCTCAAATGGTAATTTGATGCTCTGCCAGCGCGCTATATTAAAAACCTAAAAAGGTAGCTTAGGGAAAGATTAGGGTTAGCTCGTCTAGTCGAAAACCTGCAAGGGCGGCTTGATAAAAAATTAGATCCTAAAAGAAGAAAAAAAAAACAAAACAAAACAGAAGAGAAGAAAAGCAAAAAAAATATAATATATCATTTCATATCATGTGTCATTCACCATAATTGTTTTTAGTGATAAAAATATACAAAGTATCGTAGCTCATCAGAAATCATATCATGCCTAAATATAGTTTTGTCAGAAATTTTGTCTTATTAAAAGTCATATCTCATTATCCAACCAAACAATAATTTATGACTGGACCAGTCCATCCAAGTCCAAATTCAAATAAAGGAAGACTCCAAGGTCCTAAAAATCCAAAATGCAAGTTCTGAAGTCAAAGTCAAACAAAAGAGAATAAGCCTAAAGCTAAAACAGATAAGTCAGATCAATCTGTCTAAGCTCTCCTAGTCTCATCCGAGTCGTCATCGTCCTCTAGGGCATCAGACACACTTGTCCTAGCTTGCACCAACTCCTATGGTCGTAGTCGCCTCTATCTCTATATCTGACATAGGTCTAGCACCTCCTTTGGTCTCCGAGTCCCTCTCTAGCTCACGAGTTAGGGCAATCTTCCTTATCTTCTCAGTATGCCATATTGTCTTGTTATGCTAAACTTGAGTAAAGAATGAGATCATATTCTAAGCAGAAAGAAAAATCTAGAAAAAATAGAAATCCAAAGAAAGCAGAAAAGAAGCAGACAAATAAACAGTAGAAAAATTATTAAAAAGGAGAATCACTTTCTTACCTAAAGGATTATCGGGCTACCTGACCAAAGCCCATCAGTCCCGCAGCCACTGTCCAAATTGTGTGGAGTCCTTGAAAGCTAGTTTAGAAAGCCAACAAATCTATTACTGCTTTACGTCGAAGCAAATTGAGGTCTACCAAGAAAGGAATCAAAATGACTCAAGGAAATCCAAAAGTTGTTCGAAAAGCTCAATCAAAATGAGCTAGCATTATTTAAAGTAGAGCCAGAGCCAAACCCTAGAAGGTCATGAGATCATATTCCAAACAATGAGGAAAATTAAAAATAAATAAATAAATAAAATAAAATAAAGCTTGCTAAGTTGAAAACCAAAAGGGTGGCTTAGGCAAAAATTAGAGTAACTTGTTAGGTCATAAACCTGAAAATGCGGCTTAATTAAAAGTTAGAGCCAAAAAAGTTTATCGAGTTGAAAACCTAAAAGGGTGGCTCGATCGAAAGGTAGAATTATTTTCTTACCTAAAGGATAACTGGGTGAACAGACACCTAAACAAATAGAGAAACAAAGGAAGCAGAGCAAACTAAAAAGTGAAAAACTCATCAGAAGGGATAATCATTTTCTTACCTGAAGGACAACTGGGTCAACTAACTAAAGCCCCCTAATTGTCCAAGATGTGCAAAGCCTTATCCAAAATGACACCAATAATAGAAAAACTTTGTCCTATAGGACCAATCAAATTCAAAGTCAAATTTGACCATGGCCTTACATGGACCAAATCTGATAGGACCGACCAACTAAAACCCAAATTGATTGTTGCCTCTCCTAATAAACTTCAACCAAACTCCAGGCCAAATCCGACCATAGCCTTACCATAGTAGATATGAACCAACCTGACACGAGTAATCCACTTGAAGCCAAATCGACTTCAACCACTCGGTATAAACCCATAAACCTAAACTAAGCATAATTTAAACTAGTATGAAAACATTACCCCTAGAAACTCCTCATACTCGACCAAACTGAGCAACCAACCTGACAACATTATGAAAACCTCCTTTTAGCCAAACTAAGACAGACCATAAAGTTGAAATCCCTTATTCCTTAAAGACCATCAAAGTGACCAAGTCACCTCTCTCCCAAATCACCTTTCCTCGAAAAGTGGGGCATTCTAGAGTATCCCTAATACACAAAATCACATCTTATTGTGTTTCATTGCATAACTTCTCATTTGCATGAACTTGCATATCTTCTACATAAATCATTCAAAATCGCATGAAACATGTGCAATCTCATTTGATCATCTCAAAAGATATCATCATGCATGCACAACATTCATGACATTCATAAAAGCATAGTATCATCCTGCATTTGTTTGGAACTAACACCTGACAGGAAAAAGAAAGGAAGCACAAGTTAATGGTCAGCACAAACGAGCATCCTCCGGCCGGCAAAGCCATTCCTCCTTGTAATAACCCCAGACTGTAGTACAGTAGACATTATGAAAGTAGCGAATCATAACGATAGGAATGATGTTAATTTAAGAATAAATAGGCTAAAAATAGCTACTGAGGAATACAGAGTAAATTCATGAATAATTTTAAGGACAATAAAAGATAGTGATATCATAAATGAAATTTTTATAATATTTTTAAGGAGTTCTTTATTTGAAATTTATTGAGGATATCTAGGATCAAGATCCTAAAGTATTGAGGACAAATAATTTGAGAATTTATATTAGATTAGGAAAGTAAATGGATTGATATTATTTTAAGTACTAGTCTTAATATACCAGAGATAATTATATAGCCTGAATAATTAATTTTGTATCGAATCTAAAGTTATTTAATACAGATACATGGATAACAAGAGAACTAAAATAATATTATTTATTGGTGAAATGAAAAGATGGAAAAGTGATTGGAATGGTGGAAAAATAATGGAATGGCAAAACCGTAAATAAGAGGAACTCCAGGAGCATTTTCAAAAATGAACTGTCTAGATTATAGAATTGAACCCAAAGTAATTTTAAATAATAGAACAACCCAAAATAAGCTATCTCATTCCCCACAATGAATATTGATTTTTAACAGAATGAACAGAATAAATTACAAAAAGTTTTGGTTAAAAATGCAAATAAGGAAAATTATGAGCCAAATTACAATTATAAAAAATTATGAGGACCACAAGTAAAATTATTTAATGGAAATAAGGGATGGCCAGCCTACATAGAAGATTATGGAGAATTCTAGATTAGTCCTTCCATTTATGTAAAAGTGACAAATGACCAGTTTTCTAGAGAATTCTACATTATACTCCATCATCTAAGACTTTTGATGGAATTGGCCTATAAAAAGAGGAAGATGGATGGCCATTCACACCCTTAGGGCCAAACCACTAGTTAAGAATAGCTCTAAAATAATTATCATCCTTTCCATAGAAACCAACCAAAGTTATATAGGAAATTGATGAGAGGAAGAAGAAAAATTGAGGGAAATAACAGAAAATTAGTATTCCAGCAACTTGGGAGAGTAAGAGGATGGAATTCAAGTATTTCAATTTGAGGTATGATTCTTAAACTTAGCCTTTTAATTGTATTTAAGATTATTATAGTTTAATTAAATAGAGAATTGAATGAATTGAACTAAGGATGGTAAAGATAAATAAGGGTTTCAAAGGATTCTGAAATCTATTTTAGACAGTAACTTGTAGCTTTAATTCTATAAATTTAATGAATGAATTTGAGGATACTCAAAATATGAAAGTTGTAACTGACTTAGATGTAGGATTTTAGGAAAATGATATTGTTTTTTTATTATAGAGAACATTAAAGACAGAATTAGGAGAAGTATTTCCATGAAAAGTGTTCATTTATGTCTTATCTAGAGGTCTGTAAATGGGTTTTGCAATTGGATTTTTGGTTTAAGAGATATTAAGCCATAAGTACAATCTTCCTGAATTGATCTTTATTTGAACAAATGCCTTCTTGATCATTGACCATGATTGTTCCCTAAAGTTCTGAACCTAAATTGATCTACTTCCATTGATTTGCCATTGAAATTGAATTGCCTATTGAATTGTTTCCATTGAGTATTTGCTTTATAAAATCGAGCCTTATTGAATTTGTTTTATAAGTCCTAAAGTCATACACACCAAATGTTGACTAGATGCAATATTGAATATTTTTGAATGACCACCGTTGCACCTGACTAGTTTTTGAATATCCTATTCATTGTTGTACTGTTTATGAACCTATACCATGTTCACTGAACTATAATGTCCTTGATTGATTAATAAGCAATCACTGAAAGTGTATTGTATTGTACTATTATCAATGATTACTGGATACTGCTAATGAACTAATATTGAAGCCTATTGACTTATCACCTATATGGACTTGACAGAGCTACCGCACTGATGGGGTAGTGGGTAAATACCGTCGACATTGTGCACAATGGACTTTTTATACTATTTACCCTAGTTAGGAAGGGACTTGTCCTAGCCATAAGGTTTGGCTCACTTTATGTAATTTATAAATGTGATACGAGAAAGTTAAATATAAAATGTGTTCAAGGCCTTTTATCTGTCATTTCCACGTCCTTACATATATATATGTGTTATTGTTGCCAAATTGTTCAGTGACACCATTCTTTGATATCCATTGCTTTTACATGTAAACATGATACCAAGAACTTGACCACTCAATGTTATTGATACCCATTCCTTTCACCCAAAGCATTTGGTGTGCAAAGTGTTTATATCTATAATATAACATGGACACTCGTTTTACATGTTCTTCTTAATCATTGTTATTCACTTAACTTGATAACCCTTTCATTTATTCTTCTATTACTCCATCTTGCTAGCTTTGGAGTTCACTTCATTGAGTAAAGCAATTGACAAAGCTGCTCAGATGGAAGCCAAATATAAGGAAGACAGAACTGGCAGAGAGCAGAGGAAGAGGGGAAGAGATTTCCGGAGGCCTAGGGAGGGTGCATCTCAGTCTTTTCCATATAGACCACCTTCCAGACCAGTGCAGGCATTGCCACCACCCAGTCAGAGGCAGGACCACAGCAGAGGTGTGAGTATGAGACCACCTGTCTCGGGTTTCTCCAGAAGTCCAGTTAGACCTGTTCAGTCATCATCTTCAGCAGTGCCTATGTGTGCTCAGTGCCGGAGGAGACATTTTAGGGTATGTCGGTTCAGAGCAGGGACATGCCTTAGATATGGTGAGTATGGGCATTTCTACAGGGAGTGCCCTATGCCTAGGGGTACTCAGGCTTCAGAGGCAGGATCTTCCCAGCCGTCAGT
>CANXYC011377820.1:0-16639 GCA_948193065.1 Aleurites moluccanus
TTCTAAATACTTATATCATTCAACCTTTCCACATTTGAACTTATACATTTCCATCATTCATGCCATTAAACTATATTCAAACCTTACTTCTTCAATTGCATTAGTCTAACACCTTAAAGTAACAAAGTCAATATAGTTTCACATTAATGGAAATCATTCCATTCATCCATTTTTCAACACCAATCAATCATACAACATTTATACACATCAAATGCATAACATTCATCCATAAATACCTATCAAACATTAAAGCACAAATCACTTTCCAAGCACCTCAAAGTTTCGGCCAAACCAATAATCCTTCCAAATCAATTTCTTTCCATCAATTAACCATCAATTCATGTTAAACACATCAATTTTATATCATTCAAGCCTTTTAAACCTATTAAACATCAAAATCAAACATTATTATTCATCACCATCATTTTGGCCAAAATGGAACATTAACCAAATGGATTTATTTCAATCATTTAACCATTAATTCTGAACATACACATCAAATAAACATCATTTGAACCAAAGATTCATCAAAACATCACTTTGATTCAAAGTTCTCCCCATTAGAGTTTCATTCCAACTTTTTGAATTTCATCCATCCAAAACATGTTTTGAACACTAATAAACATAAAAAAAACACCTTATAATCATATTTGAATCAAAAGAATCACAAAACTAATAACTTATCAAAAGTTCTTCAAAAACTTCAAAGTTTTGATTCTTAGCTTTTTCTTGTTTTTCCTTAAAATCTAAGGTTATATTTGTGTTTACAAGGATGAAATTAACTAGTTTTTATCAAAAATTGGAAGAAAACCATAAGCTTTGGTGTTTCTTCAAGGTGGCCGAACCATTAATGGAGGAAGAAAGAGAAAATGGTTGGTGATTTATGGTAAGGAAGATGAGAATGGTGAAGTGGTGGGAAAAATCTAACTAAATATCAAAGATATGATTCCATACATTAGGCTTATGGTATAAATGGTGAAACCTAGCCATCCAACCATCAATTTCTTTATCATTTCATCCAATGGTTAGATTTAATCAAGCCTAAACTGATACCGTAAGGTTGGATACACAATATAAGTCCATATTCCAAAGGAAAAGACCAAATTGCCCTTAGTTCAAATGAAGCACCTCAATCGAGCAGCTTGCCAGAAATTATTTTCAACCGGGTTTAATCGCCCAATTCACTGTCAGTAGCCCTAATCGACCCGCCGTTTGATACTCCAAGCTGGAGTACTTGACTGTTCACCTATTTTCATAAATAACACTCCGGTAAGATGTAAAAACATCAGAAAATACATTATTAGACACAAAGCATACTCAATAAGTATTATAAGCCTCAATTTACACAATTCAGCCTTTTTCCAATCCTTTATGCAATAATCACATTCTATCACCACATTTGACTTACATTTCACATATTCATCACTATTATGCCATATTAAGAACTCATATACACTTTGCTTAGCATTCCATATCAAACATACACCAATATTCAAGTTTAGCTTCCAAGTACTTATATCAAACATCTTTTCCATATCTAAACTTATACATTTCCATTACTTACACCATTAAACTATATTCAAACCTTACCTTTCAAATTAATTTAACCTAACACATTAAACTTACAAACTCAACATGGTTTAACCTAAATGGAATTCATTCCATTCATCCATTTTTCAACACCATTCATTCATACAACATACATATACACCAATTACACAACACTCAACCATTTTAACCTATTAACATCAAAACACTAAACCATCATTCAAGCATTACCACATTCGGCCAAAGTGAAAATCCATTCAAATGGATTTCTTTCTATCAAATATTCATTAATTCATTACATACACATTAAATACAACTCATTCCATCATTTAAACCTATAAAACACCAAACATCAAACCATCATTCCATCATCACATGGTTCGACCAAAGTGAAATTCCCACCAAATGGATTTGTTTCCATTAAATGATCACTAATTCATATCAAACACATCAAATATAACTCATTTGAACAAAAATTCCATCAAAATAACATCATTGAATCATACCTTTCCCTATTAGGGTTTTCTTTCCAACTTTTTGAATTCCTTCCAACCTAAACACATTTTTGTCACCAATTAGCATCAAAGAACATCTTAGAAACACAATTAGACCAAAAGAATTGCAAAATCACTTACTTTCTGTCACGAACCAGTTTCTCGGACCGCGACGGTCCTAGGACATGGGAAATGCCAATGGCGACCGATACCCGTAGAACCCAGTATCATATGCACAATCTATAAACCTCAATATATTATTCATTTTAATTAGTTACCATCCATTATGTTATCCTGTTATGCATTTTGTAAACATTCTGCAAATAGCTGTCACAATCATATATCATATATAATGAATCATCATATACGCAATATTTACCATCAAATATCATATAGATATAATGTTCATCTGCTAGCTAACCAGTACATACCCATGGAGTAGCTAGATAATGAACACCAAAATAATGTAATACAGTAATCCAGAAATATACATAATAGATTGTGGCAGATATTTCGGGATGACAGAAAACAGGAATCTGTAACCTACTCCTCTCCTGAAATGGGTAAATAATGAAATGGGGAGTCAATAGGCTTATTTTAGTTTATACTTATTTATAAAAATGGTTCTGGAGTCATTCTGTAACCCCAACCGATCACTTTCCACTATTCACCTTGAATTTTCATTTATTTATAAAAATGCCATTACTTACTTTTTCAGTGTTCCTAAATGATTTTCACTTCTTTCTTTTTACCAAAATTAGACATAAATTATGGTCATTTTTTACCCCCAGATCAACTTCAGAAATTCTTCCGTTGACCGGACTGCTCATTTTTCGGCAGTGTTCCCGACATCGCCGCTTTCCGGAAAAGATTCAAGTTCGCTTTCTAACTGTGTCTCTAAAATTATTTCCCACCATTTCAAGACTAAAGGACCACATAATGAGAATAAATTCATGCATAAGAGTTATAACTTCTTAGGGTATTACATTCTACCCCCTACAAATAAATTCGTCCTCGAATTTAAATAAAAGACATACCTCAGTGCTGGAATAGAGACGGATATCTGTTCCGCATCTCTTACTCGCTCTCCCATGTATACTCCTCCATTGTCTGGTTCCTCCATAGCACTTTTACCATTGGGATCTCTTTGTTACAAAGCTTCCTGACCTATCTATCAATGATCTCCACAGGTAGCTCCTTATATGACAAATCATCACTGAGATCCACATCCTGTACCTCTAAAATGTGTGATGGATCGGATACATACTTCCGCAGTATAGATATATGGAAGACTGGATGTACGTGGCTCATACTGGGTGGAAGAGCCAATCTATAGGCCACACTACCAATCCTCTCAAGTATCTCAAATGGGCCTATAAATCATGGTGATAACTTGCCCCTCTTCCCAAATCTCATAACTCTCTTCATCGGTGAGACCTTTAGGAAGACATGATCACCAACTGAAAACTGTACATCCTTCCTCTTCGGATCAGCATAACTCTTTTGCCTACTGAAGGCAGTCCTCATCCACTCTCTGATCATATGAACCTTCTCCATAGTCTCTCTGAACAACTATGGTCCCTCTAGCTGCTTCTCTCCTGGCTCCACCCAATATACCGGAGATCTGCACTTCCTACCATATAGTGTTTCAAATGGAGCCATACCAATAAAAGAGTGAAAGATGTTGTTGTAGGAGAACTCTATCAGTGGAAGATAATAATCCCAGTTACCCTTGAAATCCAGAACATATAATCTGAGTATATCTTCCAAAGTCTGGATCGTCCTCTCTCACTGCCCATCAGTCTGCGGATGGAAAGCAGTACTAAATCGCAACTAGGTACCCATAGCCTCCTAAAATTTCTGCCAAAACTGAGATGTGATCTATGTACCCCTGTCTGATATGATCACCAAAGGAACTCCATGAAGACGCATAATCTTATCTATATATAACTGTGCGTACTGAGCTACTGAATAGCTGGTCTTAACCTCCAAAAAATATGCAGACTTCGTCAATCTGTCAACAATAATGCAAATAGAATCATATCACCTCAAAGACCATGTAGACCAACTATAAAATCCATGGTAACCTGTTCCCAGTTCCACTCTAGCAGCTCTATCTCCTGAAGTAGCCCTAATGGCTTCTGATGGTCAAACTTAACCTGCTGACAGGCTAAGCACTTAGACACAAACTGAGCTGCGTCTTTCTTCATCCCTGGCCACCAATATACAACCCTCAAATCATGGTACATCTTGGAAATCCCTGGATGTACACTATATGCAGAAAAGTGAGCCTCTCTCATAATCCGATCCCGTAGCCCATCACAATTTGGTACACAGATACACCTCCCACATCTCAATATCCCATCCTCTACTGTAAACTCCGTCATCCGACCACTATGAACCTCTCCCTTCAGCTTCAGAAGATATGGATCCCTATCCTGAGCCACTTTTATATCATCAATCAACAGTGACTTCGCCCGAAATTGGGCTATCAGAGCCCTGTTCCGATCCTGGGAACCCAAATCCAACTCTACTCCCAAATCTGCTAGCTCTCTTATCTGACAGATCAATGGCCTCTTGCCAATTATAATATGAGCAAGACTACCCATCGATTTCCTGCTCAAAGCATCCGCCACTACATGGGCCTTCCCTGAGTGATAAAGAATTTTGCAATCATAATCCTTCAGAAGCTCTACCCATATGTGTTGCCTAAAATTCAGATCCTTCTGTTGAAATATATACTATAGACTCTTACGATCAGTATATATCTCACACTTCGACCCATACAAGTAGTGTCTCCAAATCTTCAAGGCAAATATAACTGATGCCATCTCCAAATCATGAGTCAGATAATTTGCTTCATGCTTCTTTAACTGACAAGAAGCAAAAGCAATTATCCTACCCATTTGCAGCAGTACACACCCTAGGCCAATCCGAGAAGCATCACAATATACAGTGAATTTCTCCCCCTCAACTGGTAATGCCAAAACCAAAGCACTAGTAAAACAATACTTCAGAGTCTGAAAGGTACGGTCACACTCATCCGTCCAAACATATCACTCATGTTTCCTCATTAGTCTTGTCAAAGGAACTGCAATACGGGATACAAACCTCCGATAATAACCAGCCATATTCAGGAAACTGCGTACCTTTAAAACACTGGTAGGCAGTGGCCAGTTAGCAACCGCCTCAATCTTCTGAGGATCCACCTTAATCCCATCCTTATATACTACATTCCCAAGGAAGCACACCTCAGTCAACTAGAATTGACACTTAGATAATTTGGCATACAACCGATGCTCCCGAAGTGTCTGTAACACAATTCTCAACTGCTCCTTGTGCTCCTCCTCACTCCTAGAATAAATAAGTATGTCATCAATGAATATGATAATAAACTTATCCAAAAATGACCTGAACACCTTGTTCATCAGATTCATGAAAGCTGCTAGTGCATTGGTCAACCCAAATGGCAATACCAGAAACTCATAATGACCATAGTGGGTTCTGAAAGCAGTCTTGGGTATATCACCACTCCTGATCTTTAACTGATGATATCCAGACCTCAGATCAATCTTAGAAAAATGGATGGCACCCTCTAGCTAATCAAATAAGTCATCTATCCGTGGAAATGGATACTTATTCTTCATTGTGACTTTGTTTAGCTGCCTGTAATCTATACACATCCTTAATGAGCCATCTTTTTTTCTCACAAACAGAACCGGTGCACCCCATGGAGAATTACTAGGTCAGATAAACCCTCTATCCAATAGCTCCTGTAGCTGTATCTTCAATTCCTTCAGTTCTGCTGGAGCCATTCTGTATGGTGGAATGGATATCGGGTCTGTGCCTGCATGCACCTCTATCTCAAACTCAATCTCCTTGTCAGGGGACAATCCCGGCAACTCCTCAGGAAATACATCAGGAAACTTGTGAACCACCGGTATCTGATCCAATTGTACAAAAGACCTCTGTACATCCACTACATGTGCCAAATAGGCTGAACAACCTTTCCCAATCATTCTCTGAGCTTGGATAGTAGATATTAGGTTAACCCGGAACTCCCGAATCTTACTGTGAAACTCAAACTCCGGCTGCTCCTTAGGCTAGAATCTAACCCTCTTCTGATAATAATCTATCACTGCCCGGTGTCTCGTTAACCAATCCATACCCAAAATCACATCCAACTCTAATACAGGTAGCTCAATCAAATCAGCACGCAAAATATGACCATCAATATCAACAATGCAATCAGGATAGAAATGATCAACATCTACACAATCCCCATAGGAGTAGCAATAGTCAATGGAACATCTAATAACCTCCTCTCCTTATTCAATTTGGGTGCAAAATGTGGTGACACAAAAGAGTGAGTTGCACCCGAATCGAATAAGGCATATGCAATCTCATTCTAAATCAAGATAGTACCTATGACAACATTGTCTGATTTCTGGGCATCCTGAGTATTGACAGCAAATACTCTGCCCTAGCCCCTACCAGCTGGAGCCTGACTGCCACTGGGAGCTTGACCTCCCCTGTCTCTGCCTTTTGCTGTAGCCTCTCTACCTAGATTCTGACTAGCCTGAACCACTGGCTATGAAACTGTGACAGATGGCTATTGCTGCTGGTCACCCCAAAGAAGACATCTGTTAATGAAGTGACCCTGCTGCCCACACTTCAAACATGCTCCTGTCTGTAACCGGCACTCCCCTCTGTGCCTCCGTCCATAAAACCCACAAACTGGTATACCAGGTACCTGTACTACTGGTCTAGATGAGCCCTGTGAGCAAGCTGGTGTAGACCGTACCATTGGCTGACCCCTACTCTAAAGTCTCCTCCTCTGACTACTACCTGTAGATCTCTACTCAAATCTGGGCACTGGCTCTACCTTCCTAGGATGGGAGCTGCTCTCCCCCCTCCTAACCTGTAATCCAGGACCACTTTTCCTCTTCTGCTCCCTCTTGGCTCTCTCTGTCTTGTACTTTTCCTCCATCTGAGTAGCCTTGTCTATCACTATAGTCAAAGAAGTGAACTCTGTAGCTAACAAGGTATTATGTAGTGCAGCATGTAAACCCCTTCGGAATCTACTAATCAAGTCTGCCTCAGTCGGTACAATGTGAGTAGCATACCTGCTTAACCGTATAAACTCCTTAGCATACTCCTCTATTGACCTATCCCCCTGTTCAAGCTGCTCGAATCTGACCAAATTATGGGTCCTAACACCCTCAGTGATGAACTCATCAATCAAACCCTGCCTAAACTCTGTCCAAGTATATGGGTGCTCTGCATATAACCTGGTCTCCATATGCCTCGAGAACCACGTCCAGGCTTACCCTTAAGTAACAAACCCACCAACTCTATTGATCTCAACTCTGAACAAAGTAGTCTCCTTATTACCTTCTCCACCTCTTCTAAAAGTCAACAGGATCTGTACCCCTATCTCCTCTGAACTCAGGTAAGTTTAGCTTCAAAAAGCTAAACATGGAAACTCCTCCCTCTTCAATCTCTCTCCTACCTCCCTGTACAGTTAGCTCCCTCTGAGCCCCCATTGGCTGCACAGGAGCCGGTGCCACTGCCTCAGGCACTACTGGTGGAGGTACTACTGCAGGAACAAGTGGTTAATGTGCCTGTTGTCTCTTCTATCTAATCTCATCCATCTCCCTCCTCAACTCCATCAAACCTCTAATCATCTCCACTCTCCATGGGTCATCTCCCCTCTCTGTGTCCTCTGTAGTTTGTTGGGATCGAGACGGACCCTCTGATATTGATATCTCACTCACTAGGGACTCATTGGAGGCAACCTCAGCCTTCCTGGTGTCTTTGTCTCTGCTGTCAGACATCTCTGTAATCTGTCAGGAAAAACATAAATAGTCTCAGAATATAGCAAAAATGCAGAATAATGACATATAACAGACGATAACAACAAAGGACGATAAAGGAAATCCTATGCTCCATGGTATACTTAATTCTACCACATTCTGTAACTAGTCACTATTCCTATGTAATTTAGTCACTATTCATCTGTAACCTAGATTCATAGTCTATAAACCTAGTGCTCTGATACCACCACTGTCACGACTCGGTTTCCCAGACCGCGACGATCCTAGGGCACGGGAGATGCCAATGGCGACTGACACCCGTAGAACCCAGTATCATATGCAAAATCTATAAATCTCAATATATTATTCATTTTAATTAGTTACCATCCATTAAGTTATCCTGTTATTCATTCTGTTATGCATTCTGTAAACATTCTGCAAATGGCTGTCGCAATCATATTTCATATATCACGCATCATCATATACGCAATATTTACCATCAAATATCATATAGATATAATGTTCATCTCCTAGCTAGCCCGTACATACCCATGGAGTAGCTAGATAATGAACACCAAAATAATGTAATGCAGTAATCCAGAAATATACATAATAGACTGTGGCAGATATTCCGGGATGACAGAAGACAGGAATCTGCAACCTACTCCTCTCCTGATATGGGTAAACAATGAAATGGGTGAGTATAGATGATACTCAATGAATTTAAATGCATCACAATGAAATATAAGCTTAAGTAATGGTTTATGCATGATAAGAAATAATGGTACAGTATAAATCATATAAGTTACAGAATCAGTATCGGTAAACAATAGGAATAGCAATGGTCATATCCAATCAAGGAATCAATATTGTAAGACAGATAGAGGGCCATGAAATCATAGACTATGTGTAATCACACAGTCGATCACATATCACATAGGCATAAGACTGATCAGGTCCTATGGTTGGAACCAATAACCCTTCCCAGCTAGGATATCAATATCAATGTGCACATTGCTGATAGTATGTACCTACTACCCTGTCGGTGAGGCAGCTCTATCAAACCACATTTAGGTTAATAGAAAGGGATAACTTGTCAATAGATACCATTATGCAATAATGGTACCATCACTGTCAATATAATCAATATCAATCAAATCAAGTAATATTTGAATCAATAGCATAGTAAAATACAACATATAAGCAAGGATATAGGTTATGGTAAACAATAATGATATGGAACAAAAGTTGGTCCGGTAGCCGAAAATGGTAGGTCAATTGGCATGCCAATGTTGTTGGCGACAGTGGCATTCAATTGGTAGGCCTATGGCATGCAAACCAATAGGCTAAAGGCAAATGAACTAGGCATTTCATTAAACACTTGGTGGGCAAACAATGACAAGCCAATAGGTTAGGTTATGGTGCAAACTTGACTTGCCCATTCAAATTAACAACAAACAACATTGCAACAATAAGATAGGTATCAATGAAACAAGATTAAACAACATCAAAATATGTCAAATTGGCTAAGGAAAAATCAAGCAAAAACCAAAGAAAACCAAAGGCAATATAAGGGCAACATGGTTCAGCCATTTAGGGTTTTTCACCAAAGTGTTCCAATCAACAAATCAATGATACAAACATGTAAAATGATGCAATATAAACTCACCTAAGCCTCCAAATAGCTTTCACACACTCTAATTCCACCAATTCAACTGAAATGCCTAAAATTGCTTACTTTGAAAACTAAGTTTGAGCAATCTCCAATTCTACATCAATTAATCCATCAATTAGTTACCTAAACACTTTCAATTGACTAATTCTAACATCAATTAACATAAACACATCCTAATTCAACATATCATTCTATACAATTTCAATTTAAGCAACCAATTTGGGGATTTCAATCAATTTGGATAAATTGGTACAATTAATCATCATACCAATTCAATTGAACCTAAATAACATCTAATTCATCAATTAAACTAAACAAATAAACATTCTTACCTAAAATGCTCAAGATGGCCGAAATCACCTTTAGGTTTTTCCTCCAAATCCTTTGCTCCAATCTTCACATTAATGATGGAAATGGATTTAGCTAGGTTGATTTGCTATTTTTCTATAAGCTTTCTTAAGATTTCTATAAGGAAAATGAATAATCAAATGGAGAAAGAAAGGAAATGGAGTTCGGCAATGGAAGATACAAAAGAAAAGATGAAGCAAATTTTGGTTAAGGCAAAATTAAATAGAAAAATCAAATGAAAAATTACAACTAAACCCTTAAACTTTCATCCTTTGCACTTTGGTCCTTAAATCTTCTGTAATTTATTCTGACAATTTTGTCAGGATTTAGATATCAGTGTGGGGAGTCAATAGGCTTATTTTAATTTATACTTATTTATAAAAATAGTTCTGGAGTCATTCTGTAACCCTGACCGACCACTTTCCACTATTCACCTTGAATTTTCATTTATTTACAAAAATGTCATTACTTACTTTTTCAGTGTTCCTAAATGATTTTAACTTCTTTCTTTTTACCAAAATTAGACATAAATTATGGTCATATTTTACCCCCAGATCAACTTTAAAAATTCTTTCGTTGACCGGATTGCTCATTGTTCGGCAGTGTTCCCGACACCGCCGCTTTCCGGAAAAGTTTCAAGTTTGCTTTCTAACTGTGTCTCTAAAATTATTTCCCACCATTTCAAGACTAAAGGACTACATAGTGAGAATAAATTCATGCATAAGAGTTATAAATTCCTAGGGTATTACACTTTCCAAATTGTTCTTCCAAAATTTCAAAGCTTCGATTTTTCACTTTTTCTTGTTTTTCCTTTGAATCTAAGGATATATTTGTGATTAGAATGATGAAATTAATATGTTTGGATCAAAAAATGAAAGAAAACAACAAGTTTTGGTGTTCATCAATGGTGGTTGAATCCTTTGGATGAAGAAAGAGAAAGTTTGGTTGGTGTTTTGGCTAAGAATGGTGAAGGGGTGACAAAAATCCAACCTAAAAATCAAATGGTATGATCCTATATATTGAGCTTATGGTAAAAATGGTGAAACATAGCTTACTAACCATCTATTTCTTAATCTTTTCATCCAATGGTTTGATTAAGGTTAGTCTAGGATGATACCATAGGCTCGCATACACTAAATAAGTCCATAATTTAAAAGAAAAGACCAAACTACCCTTAGTTCAAATAGAATCTCTATTCGAGCAGCTTTGCTCGAAATTATTTTCTACCGACTTTAATTTTTCAATAATAATTCAAATGAACATAATATCTCCATTTTCATGTCCTGATGTTCTATTTTACCATCAAATATGATGTTAATTCCATAAAAACTCAAGGGGTGTGAAATGGCCATTTTGCCCATAGTTCACCAAAAACTCAAATTTATCTGATTTCTTCCTAACAGCTTTTAAACCCCCTCTATTCATTCAAACACATCATATAACATGCATATCAGTCAAATTAATGCATAAACATATAAGAATTCACAAGTTCCAAGTCAAGCAAAAATTTCCCCTAGGTTACCCTTTGTGGTTCAAGTTATAGGTTTAGCTGAGGTGTTACACCTATGGATTTTGAACTAGGCATTTTAACAAACACTTGGTTTGTAACTTTGTATGGACAATTTGATAAGGTTTGTGTGCAACTCCAATATTGCCCCATTAATAATCAACTACACATATTATAGGCAATTCAATAGGTATTTGATTTCCAACAAACAATATTAAACAATAAATCAAAATGGCTTGCAAAACTAAAGGAAAAACAAGAATAATTCAAGGCAAAAATGGGCAATTAGGGTTCAGCCAAAATGGCCATTGTGGGAATAAATTCAAATCAACATTTAAACTCTTTATTCATGTAATTTGATGCATAAAAAACTCACCTCATACTTCAAATTGGTTTAGAAAATTGATTTTTCACCTAAAGCTTCAAAGGAGGCAAAATTGACAACTTTGGGATTCTTGATTTTCTACACCAAATCAATCATAAATAATTAATCCATTAGCCTCCAATTAATATAATCTAAGCTTAATTAACATAAACTAACTCAAAATCAATTGGCTAGTTCATATAACTTAGGTTAGGGTTTGAAAAATTGGGAAAAAAATACTAAATGCATTAATTGATGCAATCAAACATAAAAAGCCATTCTTTTTGACATCTATAACAAGTAAATCAAACATAAAATTAAACAAATCAACATTTTACGTTAATTTGATATGTGGGCCGAAATTCTAATGATGTTGGTTCTTGAAATTTTTTGATTTTCCAAATGAAATTTGTATGGGAATGGAAGAATCAAAGGTTGCTTTCAAGTTTTCTATAGATTTTTCTTAAGAAATTTGAAAGAAAAATGGTGGGAAGAAGAAGAGAATAGGTTTGGCCAAATGGAGAAAAGGAATAAGAAAATGAAGAAAATTTGCTATGTGTGGCTTATATACTAAGTCAAAAATGGCAAATTCCATTTTGGTCCTTAAACTTTTCATAAATTATACTTTTGCCACATTTCCTTTTGTAATTTATTCTGACAATTCTGTTGAGTTTTGGATTTCAAAGTGAGGATTCAAATAGCTTATTGGATTTCAAAGTGAGGATTCAAATAGCTTATTTTTATTTATACTTTATTATAAAAATAGTTTCAGAGCCGTTCTGAAACTCAAACAGTCCAATTCCCACTATACCCTCAAAGTTCTATTTATTTACGGTTTTGCTATCACTTACTTTTTTAGTGTTCCTAAACATTTTTCACCTCTTTATTTTTACCAAAATTATATATATATTTATGTGATTCTTTACCCCCTGGTTTGAATCAGAAATTCATTTGTCGACTATACTGCTATTTTCTCGGCAGTGTTATTGACATCGACGTTTTCCGAAAAAGTATCTCATTTGCATTCTAAATGTATCTCTAAAATTATTTTTTGTCATTTCGATGATCCCAAACCACAAACTGAGAACAATAACATGCAAGTATGTTAGGCCTTTCTAGGATATTGCATAACTAATATTCAATGTCCTATCTCAAAGGTGGAATGGAGGCTCTATTTATATGTTGTAAGGCGAAGGAAGAGATCACAAAGTTCTAATGTGGGATTTTGGGGGTGAAAAGCTGAATTTTAGACTACTCTAGGCCTGCGGTACCGCAACAACCCTCTACAGTACCACAAAACCCCTTTACAGTACTGCAGAGCTCTTCTGCGGTACCGTAGAGTTCTCTGCAGTGCCGTAGAGATCTTCTACGATCTCGAGTTGCTTCTTCTAATTTTTTGATTCGTTTTGGACTTGCTTTGCTTCCTAGAGGTCCCGACTTTTGATTTATAGTGTACCCCGGTCCAAGGGTATTGAAATACGGGTTCACAGATGCCCCTCATCAGAATCACCTTATCTGTAAGGTTATTTTGATGACAGTGAACAGGGGAAAAAAACTTGAGTTTTTTTGAATGAAGTGAGCATGCCTGAGTCTGATCCAGGCAATTCATTTGAAGTCTAAGTTTGTTCTAGAAAATCTGAGTGATTCTTAGAAAACCTATTATGCGATGAAGTGCAGCTTTGGTGCCTATATTAAGGACTAACTACCTTCATTTTCACTCATCTCCATCATTTGTTAAATTTATCTTCTCTCTCTAAAAGTCAAATGCTCTGACTTCTCTCTAGAATGTCTTCCTTAATAATTAGTTGTCATATACGCAGTTACTACCCCCACGAGAGAATGACTCCCCAAATGATTTGCTTTAAGAACTTGAGCATCACGTCTCCCGAAGCAGCATTGTTGAGATATTTTACCATTTTGCCCCTCTTTACTGTTTTAAGGTTAGATAACATAATACACACAATAATTCATATAAATACTTATAAGTCAACCTTGCATGTTCATTGATTATCGAAAAAATTAATTAGTTAAATTTGAATTTAACCAATTAATTAAATACTTTTTTTTAGACTATGAGCATACGATTTAGAGGGGGTAGATCAAACCTATCCATTGTAACTTTCTTTTTGGCTGGGAATGAACAAGTTCACAATCTTATTGAACCATTTGGTTTGAGGGTAATCAACCATTATTGAGAGCTCTGGTTAAGAGATGGTAGGATACGACCAATACCTTTCATTTTTGGTGTGGGGAGATGACTGTCACTCCCTCTAATTTGTCAATGCTGGGAGGATTGCACTTTGAGATTCGTCCTTTGGAGTTTTATCCATCCTGTATAGACCTTTCTTTAGAGATCATTGTTGATCTACTTGGCATTGACCTACCTCATGAGGATTCTCACATTCCATGTACTTGGCTACGTGGTCAGATAGAACCTCTGATACATCTTGGTGTATAAACTACCATTGAATAGGCTACTCGACTTGTTATCTTGATGATATTGTGTTTTTCCTTTTGCCATACATGGAGAGATACCATTAACTTGAACATCCTTCGCCCTTTGAAGGATTTGTCAGTGATTCATGAGTTCAACTGGGGAGGCTCAGTCTGGTGTGTCATATACTAAGAGATGTTTGACTTCTTATAGGGAGTTGTCTCTAGCTTGGGCGAGACTTATTTCATCTGGGAGGTATGACCCCTCTCTCTTCTTTTTTTTGTTTTGCTCTTTGATGTCATTGCTAACTGTCATCTATTTGTAGTTCTAGGCTTATGAGTATTTTCCCTTTCTAGCTCCCCCTCTAAGGGGTGGTGTTGCGTTTCACTTCTCGAGCTGTCACATATGGCGTTCACATAATCGGGCTTCTTACTCAAGGAGAGGTTTTCATGGAATTTATGCCTTTTTCTCTCACTTAGAACCATCACAAGTACATACATTTGTTTCCATTTTTGATTGCCTCATAAGTTTTCTTTAACATCAAATTTCTGCCCCTATGTAGGTGTGTTGGACTCCGTTTGTTGACATACTCCACTTACTTACGTCGAGAGTTGAATCTTGAATTGCCCTGTCTTCTCGCAGACTTCCCCTATGATCCAGTATTCGGATGTTCTACCTTGGAGAGTGGGTTCATGGGCAGTTTTCTAAAGAGAGGATCATCCTTGTTAATTCTCCTATTGAGATGTGTTATAGACTACAAATCCAAGATCATGATATTGTCACGACCTAGTTTCTCGGACCGCGATAGTCTTAGGGCATGGAAAATGCCAATGGCGACCGGCACCTGTAGAACCCAGTATCACATACACAATCTATAAACCTTAATATATTATTCATTTTAATTAGATATCATTCATTATGTTATTCTGTCATGCATTCTGTAATTGACTGTAACCATTCAAATTATCATATCATGCATCATCATATAATCAATATATCATCATCAATATATATATACATATGTTCATCTCCTAGCTAACCCATACATACCCCATGGAGCAGCTAGATAATGAACACCAAAATAAATATACATGATGTCAGACAATATACATCAGATAACTGTCTGCAGATATCCCTAGATGATAGAAGACAGGAATATGCAACCTACTCCTCTCCTGAAATAGGTAAACAATGAAATAGTGAGTATAGATGATACTTAGTGAATTTACATGCATCACAATAAATAATAGGCATCAATTAAATAATGGTATCAATCAATAGGATAATAGTATACAGTATCAATGTCAAGGTACAGTATAGCCAAAGAATAACATATAGGCTCGGTATCATATGGAAAGACAGATAAAGGGATGGACTGTATGAAAAGAAATCATACAATCTCCAGTAATCCGTATCAGAATGGACCATGTAGGTCTCTAGTATCATATCTGCATCAGTGAGCATAAGGTTGATCAGGCCATATGGCCAGGACCATAACCCCTCCCAGCTAAGGTATCAATAATACAATGTGCATATCGCCGACAGTATTTCCCCACTACCTTGTCGAATTGGTAGTTCCGCCAAGCCATATCAGGGTCAATAAGGAGGGATATCATAAGCAACAATGGCATCAAGATATCAGTCAGTCCAATAACAATTATTTCAGTATCAATCAGTACAGTAATCAATATAATCAACAACAATGCCGTATACAATATGTAATCAATATTAATGGGTTTAGCAATAAGGAAAGACATAAAACAAAAGTTGGTTCGGTAGCAGAAAATAGTAGGTCAATTGGCATGCCAACATCGCTGGCAACAATGACATTCAATTAGTAAGCCTATGGCATACAAACCAATAGGCTAAAGGCAGATGAACTAGGTATTTCATTAAACACTTGGTGGGCATACAATGGCAAGCCAATAGGTTAGGTTTAGGTGCAAACTTGACTTGCCCAATTCAATCAATACAAAGTCACATTGGCAAACAAAGTATAGGCATCAAGAAACACAATTAAACAATCATCAAATGGGATCAAATGGCAAGGGAAAATCAAGCAAAATAAGCAAAATTTAAAGGCAATGAATGGTAAAGTGGTTCGACCAAAATGTGGGTTTTTCCAAAGGTCTCCAATCAACAATTCAATCATTTAGGCATGTTAAATGATGCAATGTAAACTCACCTAAGCCTCTAAATCACTTGAACAATGTAACACCTCAGCTTAGCCTGAACCAAATCCATTTAGAGATCTTCGGGGGGAGATTTTTAATTTCTTTATATTGTTATGTTTATATATATTTATGCATGTTATTTGAATTAGTTCTAGGCATAGAAATGGTTTAAAGGTTGCTAGGACTTAATCGGCAAATTTTGAGTTTTTGATGAACTGGGGGCAAAATGGTCATTTTTCTGCCCGATGGAATTTTATGGAATAAATATCATATTTAAAA